>JAOEHX010068523.1:0-11084 GCA_025448015.1 Bolborhynchus lineola
TAGCAGTAGTGATTTGTGTTATACCTTAGTTACTAAACTGTTCTTATCTCAACCTGTGGGAGTTGCATTCTTTTGATCCTCCTTCCCATCCCTCCGGGAGTTGGAGGGAAGAAAGAGGGGGGAGTGAGTGGGCAAACTGCGTGGCTGATTTAAGGCTTAAACCACGACAGCAAGGCCACAAAGCCTTTGTTTCACTACTCCATGACTGTCAAGTAGCTGTCCAGATAACTGTCTGCATTGCTCACATGACCATGTTCATCCGCAAGCATGTGTGTTTGTGCATTATATATGGTGTGAGTCATTATTTGTCAAATTGCATGTGTGTGTGGAAATCTGTCTCGGTCTTATTTGTAGTAATCAAACTGCCTGTTTTTTTGTTTTTTTTTTTTTTTTTAAATAAAAGCAAGCTGGTCAAGGGAAGTTCGTGTTGGACATTAGGAAAAAGCTCTTTACCAAGAGGGTGGTCAGTAACTGCAACAGGCTTCTGAGGGAAGTGGTCACAGCACAAAGCCTGTTGAGTGTTTAAGTAGCATCTGGACAATTTGTTTAATCATATGTGTCATGGCTTAAACCCAGCTGTAACTCACGCAGTCGCTCCCTCACTTCCCCCCACCTCAACCCTTCCTCCCCCCTGCTCCTGGAGGGATGGGGAGGAGAACTGAAAGAATGTAACTCCCATGGGTTGAGATAAGAACAGTCCAGTAACTGAGGTACAACACAAACCACTGCTGCTACCACCAATAATAATAATGAGAAGGGGAATAAAAAGGGAAAATAATACAACCGCTCACCATCTGCTGACTGATACCCAGCCCAACCAAGAAGTGATCTAGCCCTTCCAGGTAACTGCTCCCAGTTTATATAGTGGCCATGAAATGCTGTGGTATGGAATACCTCTTTGGTTAGTTTGGATCAGGTGTCCTGTCTCTGCTTCCTCCCGGCTTCCCCTCCTCCCTGGCAGATCAGGAGGCTCAGAAAGTCCTAGGTCAAACTAAACATTTAAGCGGTAATTAAAAACATTGGTGTTATCAGTGCTGTTCCCAGGCCAAAATTCAAAAACACAGCACTGCACCAGCTACTAAGAAAGAGAAAAATGACTGCTACTGCTGAACCCAGGACAGTATGGTTTAGTTTTAGGTAGTCCTGCAGCAAATTGTACTTCATGATGTTTATGGGTTCCTTCTAACTTTAGATATTCTACAGTCACATGTATCCCTAGGCTTAGATATTACAGCATGTTGCTGGACAGTTCTGTAACCGTAGAACTGAAACAGACTCTGTAACTAGGTATTCAGTTACAATTGTGAAGTTTTGTTTTATTATCTATGCTGCTATGTTACCATTGTATAGTCCCTTCCCAAGAGGTCAATGTGGTCTCAGGAGAATGTCTAAGGTAAACAATCAAAGAATGGGTATTCTTTCAAGATAAATGATTGTAATTAACTTGACAAGAAAATGAGAAAAAAACCCCAATGTAGGTGAAAAGTAATTCCTGCAGGGGAGATCACGACCTCCAACTCCATACCCACTGACTCAAATTAAACCCCAGACTCAATTTGAAACAATAGAAAAAGCTTGTGTGCATGTATAGAAATTAGCATATCATGTGTGTTTGTTATGACCAATCAAAACTGGTATGTAAAATGGGATATATGAATATGTAATAATTTCAGATATAAATATCTGAATGTTTTTAATCCTGGTAATGCATGTTTGGAGGAAAGATTCCCTGTGCATCCAGCGCTGTAATAAAGAATGCCTACCTTCTAACACTGCCTTGGTGTTATGAGATTTTCTTGATCAAGGTTTTCAGTAACAGTTCCAGGCCTGAAGATATTAACATGCAATATGCCAGTGGATGCCACTGGAAACAGAACCACCAACAAAAAGAGAAATTAAAAATGGTGGATGCAGTGGGGCCACGATCAGATGAAATAATCTCTACTAGGCTAGTATATGCATTAATACTTTGACAGGCTTGCAATCAAGGTCTGGAATAGGAGCTCAGATGAGCAGAGAATAGGTAAGAAAAGGAAAAATTCTTACTTCAGGATATAAATTGGTAGCCAATAGCCTAATCTGCTCTTCAAATGAATTTACCGGGTTTTTCTGTGAACAGTACTGGTTCAAGTGTTTTTGTTTTGGAAATAACTGCAATGTCAATTTCAAACACCTTTTCCAAATTTATATATCCTTGTTAAATGTGAGTTGTCATGACAAAGAAAAATAACTTTCTTTTAAAATATCCAAATTGTAAGCTAAATATGGCCCTTTAAGATAAACAGAAGTTGTACAGCACTGATAAAATATTTTGGAACAGAAAAATATATTTGTTTTGCAGAACACTGTTTCAAGCAGTAGCAAAAATGTTTTAAGTAATAACAGTTAATGTTTTCAAGGGGAAAACATTATAAATATTATGTGAAAAGCTGAATCTCTCTCTATAAGGTATCCTCTAGATATGATCATAGTGATAAAAGTGTGCACTGTCTTCCCACATTTTCCTGTCTATCTGAATTCTTACCTGAATTTATAAGTTATTAAAAATTTCAGTGATGCTATATTGCCCTGAACAAAGAGACATTGTAGTGGCCATAAAAGACTTTGATAGAAATGCATATTCTCTTATAAATGAGAAATTGAGTGAATGGAGTATATTTTTTCCAGAATGACTATGTCATACCTCAGGTCATTAAGTCAGTTGGTCCCTTGAAAACCAATATGGGTTGTTTGAGTAAATCTATCTAAAGACCAGAAACATGGGTAGGTTAAGAGGAAGAGCCACTGGCTCTGTAAATTAAAAGGCAGTTCTGATGCTAGTTGTAAAACAAACCACTCAAAGGTGAAGCAACATCTTCAGATCTTGCTTATTCATTGTCTAAGATGTTATTGCATTTCTAGAAAGAATCCAGTTTCCCAGGCCTCTGTGTAGAGAGAAATATGAAATATGTATATGCTTTAATTTACCCTGTGATCTAAAATGCTGGCCTTGGAATAAGTCTGTAACCTGAATCTTGTTAGCTAATGGAATCTTTCTGAACAATTTTTCCTTTACTGAAGATAAATGTTTTAGCGATAACCCAATATGAAAAGACTATTTTAAAATTGAAAAATTATATTTAAATTAAATATTGCTTAATAAATTATATAAGTATCATTAATCTTTATTGCAATTTGATTGGGTTTTTTAGGTCACAACTTTGATTTTTTATCATTTTTTTCATTTGGATAGCTTAAGTTAAGTTTGAAATACATGGGTCAGCAATGGGTTTGGCTGACACAAAGATAAAAACACAATTATATTTATGCAAAATCATGTAGGCATAACTTTAAAAATTTTTCACATTAGATACTTCCTGAGAGTTTTTACCATCACAATAGACAAAAACAATCTGGGACCTTGAGGCTCTGAAGAAGCAGCTTTTGCTCTTCTGTGACAGTTACTCAAAATATAGCTCAAGGAGGCCAGCTTTCGCAATTGGACAAGTAGCCCTTGACAGTTCTTCCCTGAGGATTAAATATATAGTCCTGACATGAACACAAAATCTATTGTTACTGCTGTGTTAGCTTAAACACTGACCTACTCTTATCCCTTAGATTAATGAACACCATTGCTGCACTTTATTTTGTACCTTAATTAAGTAATGATCTCTAGGGGCTAAGTGCTATGTATATAAAGCTGTTATTGACCTCAGTGGGAAGGAACAGTATGTACTTTTCTCAAGGCAGAAATGATGATTAAAAAACAAGAGGAATTAACACAGACATTATGTCCACTGTCATAATAGTTTGCGCCATTTAACACTGTGATGCTTTAATATTGCACCCACTTTATGCAAAATATTTGAAAAAAGTAATTTTTATTTATTGACTTATTTCAAATCATATCCAGTATATATTATTTCTGTATTATGGAAAAGAACTGTTTCAAACATAAAAAATAAGAGTTGAAATCATATTCTCTGAAAATAAATCTAGGTTCTGAGTGGTCCCTGACAGTGCATATATAATGATCTAAAATGTGGATTTAATAATAGATTTTAGTAGGACATGAATAGTTATAGAAAAGAGGGCTAACATCCTTCAACAGATATTGAAGACTATCTTGCTGACAGAAATGCGTTCTGAACACATGTTATTTCTATGAGTCCACGGGGAGATCTAGCACGTAGAAAAAATTGAATGTTTTCCCAGAACTACTTAGTATGATGGGTATGATAAATTATACCAAAAACATGAGGAGTAGGCATATTTATTATTACTTTTTTAAAATCAAAACAAAACTATAGGGATCAGGAGGGTTTGATGAAAAAATGAAACACATTAAATTGAAAGATTCAAGAATTTTGGAAAATGTAAAATTCAAGAATTTTGGGAAATGTTCTGTCTTCCTGAAACCAGATGTGAAAATAACTTCTTAGTTTGATTTTAATTTGAGCTTGAACTTTTCTAGCTTTTACTGATCTTAATTTTAGTTTGTTTCATTCTCTAATTTGTTATGCATATTATAAAGTACTTATAATTTTATATGGTTTATTAAAAAGTTGAGGTTTTGGCTAATTTATATATTTTTGTGACTTTAGATAAAATAAATAAATTAAAAACTGAGATCTCTAATTGAGATCTCTTTCTTGGTTTAATCCCAGCCAGCACCTCAGCCACCCAGACACTCGCTCACTCCCACCGCAGAGGAATGGGAGAGAGAATCTGTAGGATAAAAGAAAAAACTTGTGCATTGAGGTGAAGACAGCTTAGTAGGTAAACTAAAAGCTGTGCACTCAAGCAAAGCAAAACAAGGAATTCATTCACCACTTCCCATCAGCAGGCAGGTGTTCGGCCATCTCCAGGAAAGCAGGGCTCCATCATGTTTAACAATTACTCGGGAAGACAAGCACCTTAACTTTGAACATCCCCCCTTTCCTTCTCCTTCCCACAGCTTTTGTTGCTGAGCATGAATATCATATGGTGTGGAATATTGCTTTGGTATGTGAGGGTCAGCTGTCCTGGTTGTGTCCCCTCCACGCGTTTTGTGCACTCCCAGCCTCCTTGCTGGTGGGGTGGGGTGAGAAACAGAAAAAACCTTGATGCTGTGAAAGCATTCATTACCATTGGCTACATCATCATCATTGTTTTGTCACAAATCCAAAACCCAACACCATACAAGCTACTATGAAGAAAATCAACTATCCCAGCCAAACCCAGTACAGACCATATACCACTTTTCAGGTTTTGTTCCACATGTAGAGTGTAACGATTTCCATGTACTTTTTGATGCCGTAATGGCTTTATCCACATTTTCTCATTTTTCTGACTCATAGACAGGCATAGAAAACAGTTCTGAACTCTTGCACTTTTTTCATACACGAGGGTGTATTACTGACAGTTATAGCTTGTATTTGCATGAAAGCATATATTTATGCCAGAAGTTTGAAAGGCTTGAGGTCATATAGTTGCGGTCTGAACACTGACAGAAGATGTTTTTAGCATAAAATGCCTATGAAAACATTATCCAAAGACAGATATCTCCTTGCAACAAGATGTCTAAGAAGCAGACTTTTTGCTACTCTGCTGGTCTTGTTGGCTCAGTTCTGTTGATGGGATAGTAGGGCTTTGACTGCTCATTCAGACTTGCTTACATACGAAGTTCTCTTCAGTACATTAAATGCTGCATAATCTAACTTGTATTGTGTTCCTTGTGCAGCAGATTTGCCAATGTGCATTCATATCTCTTACACAAAGTCATGGAGGCACTTATAGTATTTTGCAGCCCATGGGAGCATATACAGTTGTCAAATGAAGGACTTATTTTTGTGCATGAAAACAGAAATAGCTCTCCTTAGCCATGGGATTTCATGTTTTTATTCCTCCTTCTGTCTGCCATCATAAGCTCTTAATTTAGTTTCATAACTGGATGATGTATGTTCAGTTTGTTACTATGCCACTTGAACAAACCCAGGCAATTCCTCTAACACTTTTTCCAAATCTATTGAAAATCCAGAGATGCTTATCTTAGAGGATAATAATTGTAAAACCTTTGATTTATATGTCTAATATTTTGGCAGAAACAGAGTAAGAAGTTTAATTGCATTACTTTTATTTACCAGATAGTACTTGGCTGGTAGTGTTTCAGCATACTCTAAGAAAAGGCATGAAAATACACAAATAGAAAAGATGAGAGAAAAAGAACAGGAAGAGCTGAAGAAGTTTAGGAAAGTCAAGGACTGTGTATTATACCTGCACTTATTTAAAAGCAAACAACAAATCTTAGAAAATGTGTCTCTCCTTGGGTACTCAGCAGGCCATTATCGCTCCAGATAAAGCTCTGAGGATGGTGATATAGTTTCATTTACAAAGCTCAGTGTTTATTGGAGAACAAAACTGAAAACAGGCATTTATACAGTGGCAGGGGAAAGGAAGAGAAGAATGTTGTCACTTTTACTTCTATAGAGCTTCCATCCCCCATCTCAAAATGGATGTAGTGGAGTGGAAAAAGATTAGAGAAACACAAGAATGAATAAAACGCCTTATGACAACCCCTGTGGAAACAATAACTTTCAAAATTAGACGAGGGGCCAATAAACCAAAGGTGAAAAGAAACATAAAATTAGTCTGGAGAGGAAGGATACAGAAAAATTATTAATAATTTCTTCTAAACAAAATAGATTTTGAGGCATCAATTACTGTAATAAGAGAGGTTCAGAAGAAGTAATGAAGCCAGGTTTTTGTGCAGCAGATCACAGTAGTGAAATTCCTTGACAAAGTTTATTGTAAGTGGGAAGTTTGCATGAGTTTCAACAGGAGGCTGGATAATTGCTAGGAAAATGGTTTGCTAGGAAAATGGTTTCACTGATCATGCTACACACAAATAAAGTTTGTTTTTAAAAATGGATGAAAGTACTCAAAGTACCATTATGCCATTCTTCACTCTAAGCATCCACTTTTCAGAGGCTGTCAGAGGAAAAATACCGAAATAGCTGTACTTCGAGCCTACTTTATGGCAGCTTTTGTTGTCTCAGACTTTTATGTTAAAACGTGTGGGGGAAAAACAAGTTGATTTTGTTTGGTGGGGTGGTTGTTTGGGTTTTTGTGTGTGTGTGTATTTGGTGGTTTTCTGTTTTGTTGGGTTTTTTTTTTTGGTAGGTTTTTTTTTTGGTAGTTTTTTTTTTTTTAGTTTAGTGTGGTTTTGGTGGTTTTTTTTTTTCTGTTTGTTTCAAATGAGGAAAACAGGCTTATAGTGTGTTTAAGAATTCTATCATCATAATAAAGGATGGATCAGAAGAAGATAATGTCATATCATAAAAGATGTTACTGTGACATCTTACATATGCGAGATTTAGTCTGGTTTCTATTATTGCCAGTATTAAAATCTTGCAAAAACCTGCATAATTTTCATTATGATTTTGTAGGAGATTTTTGCTAAAATAAATTGTTCTCAAAGCAGTTACCCTTATTTCTTCAAGTAAATATCTTGGCATGAAAAAAGAGAAAAGGAAAAGAAATAAACAAAACCTCAATCCAAACAAACAAAAAAACACACAAAAAATTAACACCTTCCCCACCCCTGCCAGAAAAAAAAAAAAAAACCAAACAAAAAACCCCCCAAACCCACCCTAGAAAAACAACCCCTGCTAACCTGTCTGTTCACAAAGAGAAGCAGGGTTGACTCAGACAGAATGGTATTTTCCAGTGATTTTAATAGATCTCTGTTTTGGAAGCACTGACACTGGTTGTGGTGGAAGACAGTACCAGGCTATTAAGAATGTTTACTGCTCTTTAAATCACTGATTATTTTTCTTGAAACTGCTAATGATATTCAAATTGTTTAGCAGTGCTTTTGAACCACATATATAATGAAATTCCTCTGCCAATGTCACTGTGGTTTTGCACAGCATGATATAGATGGGTATTCCTGCTGGTAGGGTGTTCAAATGAGTGGCCTGGCAGGCATGCCTGCATTCTCATGATGGACAGCATTGTACTGGCAATCAGCAGCATGTCTCAGAGCAGCGGATCACAGGGCTAGAGTAGAGTGATGGGATACAAGTGCCTGCAAGGCCAGTCACAAACTTTGGAAAAGTTTTTACTGCGGCTCTGTGATGAGGTCACGTGTAGTAAAGGTATGACTGGATAAAATCCAGTGTTGGGCATATTTTGTTCATGATCCTCAGAGTGAAATTAAGATGCAAGTGAGGTCAAGTACCACACTTGGTCAGTTTGTTTACTATAAAAAGATTATTATTGTAAAAAAGAGAGCAATAGGACAAATAAATTAAAAAAAAAAAACAAAAAAAAACAAACAAACAAAAAAAAACAACCCAAAAGACAAAACACAACCAGAGGATAGAAAATAAGCAAGAATTAGGAGTGCACAGAGAGATAGTCACCACTGTGGATCCAGTGGTGTCCCAAGGGTCCATAGTCATCATCTTTGGTGGTGGGTGTCCCCAACAGCAATTACCTTTTTCTTATTTTATAATACATTAGGGGGAAGTGCCTCTGTTCTTAATGTCACATACTGCACATTCCTGGTGGATTACCTGCATTCAGTTTTGCAGCCAGCTCTTCAACCGCACATGTCTGTCAGCAATCCTTGAGATAATGGACAGCAATTCCTTACACCAATCCTTGAGATATCTCTCAGATAGTGGAGTCCAATCTCAGCTCCTCACACCTGTATCTGATAGTGGATGTCAGCTTCTCACAACAATCTTTGAGATAATTGATGGTGGAGTCTGACTTCAGTTGAGCCTCTCCCAGATGTGAAACTGGAAAGAACAGTGAATGCTTGAGCACTGTGTAAAGTAGGCCTGAAGAAGTTAGGCTAAGGGGTGTTAGTGCTAAGTATAGGATGCAAAGTATAGGAATGGAATAGGTAAGGGTGATAGTGCAAGATATTTCCCTTCTGTCTAGCAGGTTCTTATTAGAGCTCTAACTAGGCTAAACCTTGATACCTGCAGGAGCTGGGAAAGAAGGAAGACTCATTTCACCTGTTGCAGAAATAAAAAAAATGTTTGTCCCCAGCATACTTTTAGAACTGAAGATATTGGTGGTGGTTTTCAGTCTCAAACATCAGTGTAAGGATGAAAATTTGAGTGTATTCTTTAGCCAGCAGTAACTAACTAGATGGTCATGTAATTGTGCACTTTAGGTCATAATGTGAACTGCTATCAAACAGAGAACATTAGAAATTCATAGATAATGAAGGAAATTATTAAATGCTCTATTGGTGAGGTAAACAGTGCTCCATATCAAATATCCTAGCATTTTTATATTTATAGAAAATGTCGGTTATTACATGGAGCATCTTCTTGAGAGGATTATTTGGCCTTTGAGTGTGCAATTTTCTGATATATTTGCATTATTAAAGCATCAAGTACAACCCAGCTGCTAACAGCTGAACAGAACGAATTTCTTAGTTTATAAAATCTGAAATGAATAATTGTTCTGAAAGTGCAATAAGCTGTCACAGTGTCACATAGGAGACAAATTAATTTGAGATTGAGTCTTGAAACTTCATAGTCTTTTCTATTCTGCTGTTTCTCTTGCATTCATTAGATTTTTTTTTTTTTTTTTAATGCACTCTGTTGTTGGAATCAATATTTTGTCAGAATTGCCCTCATCACCAAGCATACAAATAACCCTTTGAAAAAGGAGTCAGAATAGCCGCATAAAGTGCTTATTTCTATAAAATGAGTCTGTGTCATATACTGAAGATGCAGTATGTTCAACTTCATATATATGTAACAACTATGTAGTTATGGTATAAATTAATAACAGAATTATTGCGGTCAGTGGGTTATGTAATAGTATAAACAGAAAATTAAGTATATGAGCTGACCCCTTAAAACATCCAGTGTTCAAGTTCTGAATCACCCTGGATAGCTTTCACAGTGGTCCTTGCTGAGGGGAATTGCTCTGTAAATTGCCTTCTGGACAGTTTTCTTTGAACTGTATTTTCCTGCAAATGGTGATAGTTAGCTAGATTATTGTTGGTGGATGTATTTTGCTGGATTTCTGTGGATGCTAAGTCACTCATTTTCAACTGCCTACAAGAGAAATTGTTTCAAGTAACTGTATATGGAATTCAAATGACTGAACTTCATCTGCTTTTTTTCATCTATTATGTGAAAACATGAGTTCTTGTTTAAAATATTTTTCCTTTTTTTTTTTTTTTAAAATAACCCATTACTTTATAAATGCTTAAGTGAAAAATTGCAGTTTTGGAAAAGTTATGTGTTTCTCTGCTCCACCACAATTTGAAGTAGTCTAATATGAAGCTCAGTCCTTGAATGGTGAAAAGATCTCTAGGTTATGGCACCAAATAAAGACGTTCTTACTTTTTGGAACTTTCACATCATTTTGGTGAAGGTGCAGACTATTTTAATATAGTAGGTAGCCATGGGTTAGTTTATATTATTTTTATAATTCTTACACCTTTTCTTACTTTTTGGGTAGCAAAGAAATGTCTAACTTTTTGTTAATTTTAAAAATGAAAAGTTTTGTTGGTCACATTAAGGGAAGATATATATAACAAAAATGTTGTGTCCTTTGGAAAAACAATAGTCTTGCTTGCTATTGCTTGGTATGTGAAGATGTTTAATATTTCATAAGTGTTACTGTTCTATGTTTAGCTGTTGAGACTTAGACTTACTGTGTCATGTTATTGCTAGCAGCTAACTTGAAACTGAATGTCAAAGAGCTTATATTTTTCCAGAATGGGTTCTTAGGCTGGCTTGGTTCTAAGATTCAGCTGTACAAAAGGAAATGCGGAAAAAATCTTAATGGACAAAGTAAACTTCTGAAAGCACTTCAAAAAAATTGAAATGGTTCCATTTGCTTGACTTGGTAATTTTGCTAATCATTAAGATTTTGCACAAGAAAGTATACTAAGTTCTATGGCTGTACTTCAAAATTCTCTTTAGCTGCCATAGAAGATCCTTAGTATACTCTTTTATTCTAGTGAAAAAAAAAAAAAAATAAGTGCAGCTTTCATTATTCTCTAGGCAGTACAATTTGTTTTTCATGAGTTACAATCCCCTCCACAAAATCTAATAACCCCTATAATAAACATCAATCTATTATGA
>JAOEHX010068523.1:11094-30330 GCA_025448015.1 Bolborhynchus lineola
TCTTGTTTTGACTCTACAGTTTAGTAATAAATTATACTAGAACCCCTGTTTAAATTTTGATATAATCTAGAAATATTTCATATTTCATAAGAAATGTTCACCTATCTGAGAAAAAGCATTTTACTTTATGCAAAAAGTTCAAATGTAGACTTTTACACTGTTTATGGAAAATATTCACAGAGGAGTTCTAGTGAATTCACCTTGGTGTTATGCAGTGCTCTGATTTCTTTTTTGTGTGTGTATGCAAATGCCAGTATTTCTGAAATCTCCACTGATGGACTTCCTTATTCTATTTGTGGGTGGCTGGGATTTTTATTGTGTTTGTTTTCTTTTATACCTTATTGTAAATTTAGTTCAGAATTACCAATTCTAAGAACTGACTTTTTTCAACAGAGCTTAATGGCTTCATGGGGAACTCAGTCATATGGGAGCATCCCTCTTGTGACTGATTGATGCAAGATAATGTTATTTTCAGGTTACTATATCTGATCTTTGTCATGGTGATATATGTAATCTGTTTAACTCTTCCATCTGCACAGAGATTGGAATAAATGAAGATGCTTGGGTAGGGTTCACTAGCACAATTTTTCTTATTTAGTTTGCAAAGATAAATTTAGAACATAAATTGGCATTCCCTTTAAAAGTAATTGAGACACATTAAAACCCTCAGAATGAATTATAGACATATATATAAAATATATATTGTTATTTATTTAGTTAGTTTAAAATTTTGGAAATATCCCAAAGTTCATGTCTATGCCAGGAAACTGTCATGTCTGGAAGCATGGCAGATATGTAAACTATGCCAATATGCTCCTTTAGTTATCAGTAATGCACTGTACTTTTATTTCTATAGAAAATTGACCACTATGCATTAAGGGGCAGAGAACAGATGCATCCTGTGTCACAAATGACTTGATCTAGAATAAATCGAAGAGTGAAAAAGAGTCCAAGTGGTGTTTTTTGAGCATGTGTTATAGATGTGACTACTGGATTTTTAGGAAAGCATGTATAAAAACATGCATAAACTGTCTACCTGGATTATTTATTTATTTATTTACTTACTTACTTACTTATTTATTTACTTACTTATTTTACCTTAGATCATTTTTAAACAAGAATCATCCTCCAGCACTAAAACAGAGATTAATATTTTGCCTGGTTATGAATTCCCATCTGCAACATATTTGGTACTTAACCAACCATTCATAAAATGTCAGCACAAAATAAGTTGCATCAGCTCATGCTGACTCAGAGTACTATGAATTAATAACCTCTTATTGTATTAGGTCTGTTTCTGTGGATTCTCTGCTAGTGTTTACCCATAGAGCCAGTACGACTCCACACTCATGTTTTCTGTATCAACCAGGAAAGCTGGTTAGGTCCATGTTTCAGCCTTTGTGAGACTGAAGCATTTTAAAGGAAAACACTGGCAAGCAATGAAAGCCAACCTGTGTTTTGAAAGAAGAGCAGCTCATCACGTACTGAAGAGCTAAGCTCCCATAACTGGCGTATTAACAACATCAAATGTCTTGCTTAACACCCACGTCACCATTACTTTGAGAAAATACCTATCCAGCTCATTCAGCTGACACTTGTTCCTATTCATTTGTATTCACTAAATCTTTGCCAAAAGTTGCTTTCCAGTTTATGCAAATTGCTGTATATAGCCTAATGCTTTCCAACCTCAACAATTCTGAAATATATTTTCTTATTTCTGTGAAGATTCATATGTGACTACACCTGAAAGGTTAAAATTTGAAATAGAGCAGTATTTAATTGGCAATAGGTTTTTCTCAAATGCTCTAATCTAGATTAGAGATTAGAAAAATTGGTCAATTGCCTCAAATGATCTGGCTTTATGATGATTATTGGTGCAAGGGTGACCTGTGCAGTTTGAAACTGATACAGCCACCATCCCTGGAGCTATTTAAAAGACATGTGGTGCTTAGGGACATGGTTTAGTGATGGTCTTTGCAGTGCTATGTTTACAGTTGGACCCAATGATCTTAAAGGTCTTTGCAAACCTTACTGATTTTATGATTTACCTCTATCATAGATAAAATTACATAACTGAGTATAGTTGCTGTGTTATATCAGCTATAGCTAGATGTTAAAAATGGACAATTGTGTGAATCTGGTGGAAAGGAAACTGTAGCAGCAAAGAGGGGGGAAGTAGCAGAAGATGCAGTACAGTGATTTAGCTGTATTTATTCCTTTCAAGGCACAACTGTATCTGAACCTAAAGCCTCAAACTCTTTTGGTTTTGTTTTTGACTATAAGCACTTTACTCACTCCAGAAACTGGAACAAGGGAAAAAAGTCAGAAACCGTTGACCTTAAAAACATGTTCATTTAAATTTTAAATTCCTTTTACCTGATAGTAGATTAAAACCAGCTTTTCATGAAAACTGACTGTGAAGAAGGCAGCTTCCCTTCAGGTTTTAATGCCCTTTCCTGAAAAATAGCTGTTCTGTGATGTTGAAAAGCACAGTAACACCATGTTCTTTGATTTTATAAAAGTCCTTGACATTGTTTAGTACTGTGCTGCTTGCATACATTGTTTAAAGAGCACTGATATAAATTCCCATTTGTCACCTACTCAAAATGAATACAGATGACATACTACAACATGAAAATATATGAATTTGATACTCAGGTCTCAGATTGCTTAGGACAGAGGTATTCAAGTTTTGTTCAGTATTTATCTGTCTGGAGTAAACACCACAGAATATTAAAACAGTTCAAGTGGGAAAGGATGTCTGAAAACTGTCTAGTCCAATCCCTGTACCCAAAGCAAGAGCACTTAGAGTAGTTTGCTCCCAGCTATTCCCAGCTGGAGTTTGAATATCTCCAAGGAGGGAGACCCCACAATTTCTATGGCCAACCTGTGCTAAAGTTTTGTCACCCTCAAAGAATATAATGTTGAAATGGAATTTTCTGAATTCCAGTTTGCGCCTGTTTTTCTCTTGTCCTGTCTATTGGAAGTACTAAGAAGAGTTTGGCTCTTCTTTACCTGCCACCAATAGGCATTTATCAACTTCTGGCTCTTTGCAGCAGGCTCGCTGGTATGTCTTTGTTGCTCTGGGGAGCTCAGAAGTGAACCTAGCATGGCAAATACATCTTACCAGGGCTGACCAGTGGGGAAAGATCACCTCCCTCCACCCCTGATGTTTTGCCTTATGCATCCCTGAGTTCAGGATTCTGCCGTGTCTGCCACAGAGTCATATTGTTGATTTATGTTAAGCTTGCCATCTACAAGGACCCCCAGGTTTTTTTTTTTTTGCTGCCATGGCTGCCCCATCATCAGTCCTGATGCAGAGGTCATGGCTTTCATTGCTGCTTTTCCATGCTTAGGATGACTCCCACTCCTCAGTCTCCCAGACCATCCTTTCCAAAGAACTGGTATATATCCATGGTAGTGTTCTATGGTGTTGATCTGTCCCATCATGTCTCTGCCATCCCCATGAGATCTGCAGCACTGTAACTTAACTCTAGATGAATCTAAAATTGGCAAAATAACAACAGAGAGGAATGACAGGATATCTAAATTGTGTGTAATACAGGAAAGATAGTGTCAGTAATTGCAAGAAAAATAATTGCTGAAAAAAAATCATTTAAGGAAACTAATAAATGCCTTTTGGCAAAGTTATTTGCTTAACAGATCTTTTTCATGAATATTTAGAGGTCTTACTTTGTGACTTCAGAGTTGGAAAATTGTAATATAGAAAATGTTGGTTACAGTGTTTGTTTTGATTTCCCCAGGATATGAAGAAAATTTGTTATGAACTGCCTGCTTGTGTGTGCAGGTAAAGAAGAGGGAGGTGGAGAAGGAGGGAAAAGAAGGTAGGGAAGGATACAACAGTCAGGGGATATTGAAGATGTGCACAAACCTGTTTTATTTGATGATAAAATTGTGGCAGTTTCATCTACCTAATTCAGGTGTATCTTTAAACAATACTTCTGTTCAGATTTTTATTGGCTGTATGATAACACCTTTAACTTCTGTTCATAAATATTTTACATGGGCATTTGCTATGGGGAAAAAATAGATTTTGTTGTTACTTTCAGTCCCTTAAACTAAAAATAATCTATACTGATACTGGCTAAAATAGACAGTTTCTGCCTACCTAAACATGTTAAATTAGCTCATTTGATGCAGCTGCCAGTGTTTGACGGTTATGACCAATGCACCTTAGAATTCATGAAAAGCAAGAGGTCATTTATCTTGATCTTAATTTAGAAAGGCACGATTTTAGTAAAAAAAAAAAAAAAAAACCAAAAAAAAAACCATAAGTTTAGTCTGTTATCTGACTGAATTGTGTGGCTATAGCTTTTTCTGCAAAAGACTTTTTTGGCATTTAGAAAAGCTACAATAATGCTAGAAATCACTGTTTGCTCATTGTGCTTTGCTTCCATAAATGGGAACAGTGCATGCTCAGGTTAGTGTTTCAGGCTTTACCATTATTTATTTGGAAACGTGTTTAGAAGTTAGGGTTCATTTGCATGCTAACAGATGTCTTTAGGTTTTTAGTACCTGAAGTCTCCAAAAATAAAAGATGAAAGATGAGAAATGGAAATAATGTTGGAGTACAAAGTGACAATAAAATCTGATGTCCTTGTAGGCAAACTTTCATTTGAAGATGTGGCCTTAAAAAGTCTCAATTTATAGCATGTGTCACATTTTCTGAAGATTTTATTTGGGCAGATTTACAGTTAGTCTTCCTAGTCAATATGGCCTTTAGATATCAGAAAGGAGATTAGTCCACTGCCACCAGATTCAGCCCCCAGAAGTCCTATAAATCACTTGAAAACAAACAATAACTATAGTTGTAAATTTTGTATTCAATATATTAACTTGGTAGCAAACTGAAATTCTAAAATCAAAATCAGCTTGGTTCCATACTGTCCATAAGGATATTATTGGTATTCCACTATCCAAGAGGTGAGCAGCAGTTGCTAGCTTCCTAAAAAGTTTTGGTTGTTTTAGAGGGGCCAAAGGAGCTAGAATCAGGTTCCAACCCAGTTGCTTATTTCTGCAAAAGCAGTTGACATAATAAATAAACAATTCTGCTTCTCAAAGTTAACGGAAGTATCAGCTCAAAAGCTGTGTAATCATTTTGGTGGCTTTTTGCAGCACAATTCATCTGTTATTGAATTTATTAACATTACTATTATAATAATTTTTATAGGCCTACTGTTATTCAAGACCATTTTATTCACTCTCATTTTGTGTTTCTAAGTGCTAAAATTCCAACTTGATTTTACTTTCACACACTATCATAGTATGCAATAAAATAAAAAATGCTGTTCTAAATGTCATTTAGCAACATCTAAGATAAGACTCGTTGCTTGGAGAAAAGCTGATTTATTTTATTTTCCCTCTGCCTCCTGATTTCCTAGAGTTTCTCTTCCCTTTTTCCCCACTCCTCCACCCCCCTTTTTTTATGTGTTTTGTTGATTTTTAAATATTGCTTGGCATTCTGTATCTGTTATAGCAGCAATATCTTAGCAATAGCTCAACTTTTGTGCTCTATAATGACTCCATAATTTATCCTCATTATATATTCATAGTACTAAACTTCCTAGCATAGCAAACTCTTAAACAGCTACCATGCATCACACCATGTTAGTAGGCTACATATTTCACTGAAGACAATATTGATCATACTGTCTTAACAAAGAGTTATAGGATTAAGAGTCACATTCCATGTTTCGACTACTTTCCCATTGAAGACTTTCCTTTCTCTATCCTCTATCCTATTAAACATTGAATCAGCAGTCCAATTTTTTGAATGTCTAGCATAGATTTCCTTGGTGGCTTTTTGTTTTGGGCACTTCATTTTTTGAGCACTTGAAATACTTTCAAACCAGTAGAATAATCTTGCTACAGCTTTTCTAGCTCTTGAGGGAAGATGAGTACAGTCATTTTTGTCCTTCTTCATTATAAAATATAGGTTTATCATGCAGGCTGCAGCTGAATCCACATTAAAGCACCATTAAATACAACCCTGAGCAGCACTGGTTGGGAAGACAGGATTTACTGTTGCAGCCTTAGTCACTGCTCCAACAGCAGTGAGGCAGAATGTGCCAGCTGAATGGTTATCTGCAAAGAAACTTGAAAATCCCTCCTAGCATAAACAGATCATTTGTGTATCCAACTGGACAGAGCCTGGATTAACCAGGTTGTGCACCACCTGGAATGGTTCTGCAGATCAGGGTATGGCAGATGGCTATGCAGAAGCACAGAAAATTTCATCTCTCCCTTGAGTACAGCCTGGACTATATGACTAGTGTCATTTGGAGTAATTAAGAAACCTAGAACACCTATATTTTACCAAACTCTCATCCTGCTTCGTCATCTTCAGATTATTATATAGCAAGGTACACTCTCAGGATGGTATGGATTAAAAAATAATACTAAAGGGTAGATGCACTGTTTACAGTACATAAAATTGTTACACATTCCTGCTGTTGTGAACTGTCTGGTGAGTCTGTAATGCTACCCAGACCATGGTTTTCTCTGGCATTTTTTCCACTACCTTTTTTCTTCCCATTCTTAACCTCTCAAGGATTTATTTATAACTTTTTACTTATTTATTTATGCACTTATTTTAAGACCTGTTTTCCTTTATAGACTATCTTATGTCCTTTTGCTGCCCTTTTTCCCCTGCTTCCTCCCCTGGATTCTTTTTCCAAGTTCTGGCAGTTTTAATTTCTGCTATGAGAAATCTGCTCTATTCTTCTCAGTCTTTCTCTTTTTCCTATCTTTTTCACATATGTATCAAATTGGAAATACTACAAAGCATGCCAATTCCTCATTGGAATCACAATGAAATGCTGTGTGTCTTTGAAAATGCCATCATAATTAAAATTAATTTTATGCAAAACATGCAATAACAAAATAAGTACCTTATAATCCTTTTACTGTAATGTTTATGGAATTTGGAGTGATTGAGTAATGATGTGCTACTGATGACTTGCATGGTAAAAAGCACAGACTAAACAAAGAAATATTTGAACTATGTGTAGTGAGCAAAGTAATTCTGAAATTATACTTTCTACTAACATATCAAAATCACTGTATCATATTATTCCCCCCGCCCCAATTCCAAATTGATTAGTCAATCAGTAGTTAACGTAATAACTGAAAAAAAAACCCCACAATTAAGAAAAGTTGGGGGTTTTTGGGGGGTTTTTTTTGTGCATGTTTTTCTTCTTTCTTTGGGTTTTTTTAATTTTTATTGACAGATCTTGCTTTTCCTATCTGATGAGAACTGTCTATGACAGTCCTGTGAAGTCACTTAATGTTAGTGTGATGTGTATTCCTTGATTTTTCAAGCAGTGAAAGGTGTGGAAGAACAAAAGCATGGCCAAATGCTTTAGCCAGGTACTATTTCCTGTGAAATTAGTGTCACTGTAATTCCTCTCTGTGCTTTCAGACTTTTCCACAAAGTGACACTACCACAGATGGCAATGCAACAAGATGGTAGATCCCATAGGAAGCTTGTTGCTATTCAAATAGGTGAGGATCAGTACAGAAGGGTTGTCCTTATGTACAAATGCCTCAGTCCACAACAGAAGCTCAAATCTGTGAAATTTATCCATTCATCTTGAGTTGTTTCTAATGCTGGGTGACCACAATTCTTGCTCAACCTTCAGGGAAACAAACCATGCATGCTAAATCTCTCCTGATTATTCTGATGTACAAGCACCATAGGCCCAGATTACAAATAATGTATTTAGAAGCTTAATTCATATTGATTTAAGTAGGGCTATATATCCAAGCAACTTTGACATCAAAAACATCCCCTTCTGCTCCTTAGTGCAAACAAAATGACCAGTGTTGTATATTCTAAGTGAGGCTGTAGAAAGTAAAACTTGAATCTCTGTTTTCTCTCCTACATCTAATTGAAGAAACTGACACAATTCTATGATTTTTTTTACCTTGTCTTTTTCTGAGGATTCACTTTGGATTCAATCACATTGTATACCATAATAATACATTTATTTCCAAAGGATGTGGGATGAAGCCCTATTTCTTGGAAATGGCTAAATATCTGCCTGCTAATGAGAAGCAGCAAATGAAATTCTTGTTTTGCTTGTGTGCACAGCTTTTGCTTTCACTATTAAACTTTCTTTTTGTTAGCTCACAAATTTTCTCACTTTTATTCTTCAAATTCTCTCCTCATCCTGCTGCAAGGAAGTAAGTGAGTGGCTGGTGGGGCTAAATTGCGAACGGGGTTAAACCACAGTAACTGTGTGTAAAATTTGCATAGTGTGAAAACTTTTGTAATGTCATAATAGTTGGTAGTTAGTGATTTTGAAATAGTAAGGAAACCTGGAATTTATTTTGCTTTTTACTTTTTTAAAGAAGAAAAGCTTAGGAAAAACCTTATTGCAGAGCATCGAGCACTTTCAAATATGAAGTGAAATGCATTTTTTTTTATACACATATATTTTTGTGGAGTACACTTCAAACTTTTTTGTTTGGCATAAATTTCTCATTATGTTCCAAAACACATTGACTGACGCAACCTGTGTAATGCATTCCTCCTTAAAGTGTCAACTGAATCAACTTTACAGCATGGAGGCATAAAATCAGGAAAGATCTATGAGATGTTTAGGTAAAGTATTGCTAATGGTCAGGAAGCAAAGATAATTGCAGACTGTAAAACCATACAACAGCCCAAGAGATAATGACGAGTGTTTGGTTTTAGCCTTTAGAAAATGTTGGAGGGAATTCTAGGTTTGAAGTGGAATCTGAAACCATGTAATTGGGTTTTTGTACTGAATGTTTGTCAGAACTCAAATGATTTTCACTTTTCAGCAGTCTGCTTTGTGACAGAAAGGAGTATCCCTCTGCTGTCCTGTGCTCTGACATCAGAGGTAAAGCTGTTGTGTATGAAGTCTTGGACTTATAATTGATTTTCACTTCAGTTATATATCTGGCCAGACCTTTTAAAATAATAAAAAAGGAAAGAAAAAAATACTTTTAGAAATATGGGAATGAACAGGTCAAATAAAATTGTTGAATAAAATCATAAAAAATGGCAGTCATACTGAAGTTATGAAAAGCTATGCAAACGCAATTTTGTTTCCTATGATTTCTTTGTTTGTATTTTTCTGTAAAATACACATTTACATATATGATGGCGGTAGTAATCCAGGGAAATAACAGATGAAGGAAAAGGGGAAAAGCAGCAGTAGGAGACTGAGGCTTAATGAAATGCCAGTGAACAATAGAAACACTCCTAACATCTTAAAGATCAGCTTGATAATATTGCTGTTGTCCAGGGAACTGTACATGGGGTGGATTTGATAAAGAAGAAGGTTGTATTTGCTCTTGAAGTTATAGTTCCTGCTGGGGTAGATGCTGAAGGGCTTTTCTCAACAAACCAAAATGTTTGCTCTGTCTCGGAGAATTCCTGTTTTAGCTTCCAGATGGGTTGGAAAGTGCTTGCAGATTGGATGGAATGGGACAGGGGATGGTGTTGCTCCCCTGGAAACGAAAATGGAGCTATGTGTGTGACTAAAGGTATTTGCCTGTTTGAGGTGGTTTCTGTGGTTGCGTATGAGAAAAAACTAAACAGTTATAGTTTGAACAGGAATAGATTCTTCTATCCAGTGTTGGCAATAATTTTTTGAACAACTGTCCACCTTTGCTGTTCAAAGCATTTGTATTTGAGGTGCAGCAGTAGTTGTTGAGTGGATAAACATTCATGAACTGAAAAAAGGCTATGCTTTGATGCACAAAGTTAGACCTTCTTGCAGGGAGAGAAAATTGGACACACTTGGTTTTGATGAGGCTCAGCAAGACTTTCATGCACAAAGTATTAACTACCAGATGTGCTTTATTGGTGTTAGATAGAAGAAGAATATAAATGAGGTCAAACACCTGAATGTGTAAATTGACATTTCCGATAACTTTTTTTTTCAGATTTGATATGTTTGTAGCGTTTAATTTTGTCACTTACAGAAATTGCATGACACTAATTATGTATCATTAAAGAATGACTTAGAGATAGGGACTTTTGATTAATTATGCTACTTGTAAAATCATCCCAAATCATGAGTCATGGAAAAAGAATAGGAATTGCAGGACAGCTGAAACATGATTTCTGTTTCTTGAATGCTGATGGCAGCAGGGACTATGAATCTTTGATTATATGACTTTGAATCTTCATTAGCAACAGTACCATTGCTAGACCCAAGCGAATGAACTACTGTTTCGGCTTCATAGGAAAGTGGACCAAGGATTGTTTTGTGATTAAAGAAAATATGGCATGTGTTGGAAAAGTAAAAACATCACAGATATAACTCCTTAAAAACTCCACTCCTATTATAGTAAGAATATTTCCTTATTTTCTCTAGATAATTATTTATGAAATATTAAAATTCTAAGCCTGCTGTTCATATAAAAATTTAAGAATTCACAGAAGTTATGATAAAATGAGAAGAGTAAAGATAAAGAATAAAGCTGCCAGTGGGATGTAGCTTTTACTATTTTCACTGATATCAGTAGCATTATAACTTCTATTCCTCTTGACTCCCATAGCTTGCAACTGATGAGGGTCAAGATGTTTGTGCTCTTGTTCAGGTCTGCTGGCGCAGCTTCTTGTGCAGCATTCCCCACAGCAGAGTACTTCAAATATTTAAGATTAATTTTCTCTTTTGCAACTACATCATAATCAAGTTTATTTTGGATTTTATTAAATCATGATGAAAGCATTTGGTGGATATATCTGATGTGCTGAGTTAGTTAAATACAGAAGAGCTCTTATCTCCTATACAAGTAGGAAATTTGAGCATAGGACATTGGACCCATCAGATAAAACTGCTCAACAATGCTTATCTTAATAAGGTTCTGAATATAAACTACAGAGAAAATTATGCATCTTCATCAAGTCTCCTGTCAACTTAATGTGTTGGACAAATGTACCTATGATCAATTATTTTTTTTCCTTCCTTCTGAATTACAGTGAAAAAAAAAATCTGTGATTCACTAAGCTCTAGGTTTTATGATTTCAGGACAGTCTAAGCAATATTATTTATTCAGCTGTATTTCTTTTAATTAAAAGTCTTAAAAACACATTATGAGTTCCAAACATTGATTAAGAGAGCATCGAGTTCATGTATCCATGTGTTTATATTACTGCTATCTTAGATTCAGGAAGTGCACAGAAAGGCTACTTGCCCTGTAGGTGTATCTGCTGCTTACCATATCTGCTATGATCCTACAATATTTTTAAACATGCTGTCATTATTCAAGACCTTAGAAAAAATCTTGACCAGTAAGAACAAAATGGTATCCTATAGTGATAAAAAGAGAGCACCAACAAGAATTTATTTTCTTGATTGAAAATAAATACCATATTTCTTACTACTGAATACATAAACATTATAAAAACTATCTAAAAAGGTAGTATTCATTATGGTTTGGGTTGTGACTGCTCAGAGTATTTCAAAAGTACATTATTAATCAGATTATTAATATATAACAACTGTCATTTAAGAAATCTATTATTTATGTAAGCATTTTACATATTTTTTTCTACAGTAACCATTTTGCAGTACTTCCATTTACAGTAATTTGAATAAAGAATGGTATAGAAAAGTAATTTCCAAACTTGCACAAACAGGCAGTGCCTGCGGACTTATGAATCAATGTACTTTTGGATTTTGTGTTGAAAGATTATTTGAATTATGTCCCAAATAGTCTGAAGGTTTTGGCTCGTACATCATGCTAGACCTTTACAGCTAGTAAAACATCAGACTGTTTGTGAAAATAGTTGGAGTGAAGAGTTGGTTTTATATCTCATATCCACAGCCTGTGAAATCTTTCTAATTTGTGATGTGAAAAGGAATTTCAAAAGCTGACAGAAACACTCTGAGAAACATCAGGTGTGACACTTGCTGCCAGTAATTCCACCACTTCTACTGACACCAGATAGACACCACTGCTGACTCTGAGTTATACATTTTGAGCAGTTTGCAGGTTGGAATAAACAGCTGAGTGATGGAGAAATTAATTTTCTGCATCAAATGTTTGTGGTACTTGGGAAAAGAGTATGTCAGTTCACCCTGTATGACTTGGGTTTTTCTAATATGCTAATAAAAGTGAATTAGTCAGAGTTATCATCTTGCAGCTTCCCATAATATCTTGCCAGCAGCAGGTAGTATTTACTTTGTTGACTTTTGGCAGTAAATATTTCTATTACTACACACTGATTTAACTAGTACAGACAGATGATTTTTGAAAGCAAAAATCTGGGAGGACATTACATCCATGAAACTTAATGACTATGTGTATGCAAGGTGAATGCTTAAAATATTGAACCCAATATTTGTGATCCACTTTCTACAAGTATTCCATCTAATTATTCCATTGGCAAAAATGTTTATCAAATGTTATTTTGGACCTAATGCTATTGTTCAACTTGCAAAGTCATTTTTGAATCTATAAAGGCAGGTATGCCCTTTGGAAAGGGTTTGATTGTGGTCACTTACGCAACCAAAAAAGAAAATACACTGTGGACATCTGAATATGTCTGCCCATTGCTAATAAATTCTAAATAATCCATGACAGTTAAAAAAAAATAAATGGTACTCACTGAATACAAAAATCTATTGATTTCAAAACAAATTGAGATAAAGAATGTTGCCTAACAGACAAACTCAATAAAACTGTACCCTGGTTACAGACAAGCCATTGGAAATGAAGCTTTAAAAAATCCATATTGTATCATTTCTTTATTATCCAAAATTGAACACAGAAGGGTAATCTTGTGATTAGGGCAGTGGACCAGAAAATAGGCAATTCTGAGTTTAATCACTGGTTCTGCCTTGTCTTCCATGTATGATATAGATAAAATGACTTCTCAGCTACATAAAATCACAAATTTGAAGTCCTTCATGAGCATAAGATGCAACCAACTGATTTGAAATATAAGTTTTGACTAAGTAATAGCCATAAGTTAAGCTTTGATTCTCAATGAAAGTAACTATGCATGAAACAGCATTTCCCTTTGTCGCTGAACCCAGAACACCCTTGTTTTCTGTCATGGCTATCCCCCCTCCCCCAGATGGCAAAACAAAAGCTTGTTCTGCTTTGGTAACACACGTGATGATTTAAAAAAAATATGTATAAAAAAGTCTTACCCATTTTCAGTCTTTATAGTTGTAACTTTTGTCTGGATTTATATTTAAGTTTGATGTTTGTAATGGGGAGTTTCCAATGTCCCTATCTCTATCCGTACCCCCTCAGAAGTTAGCAGAGGTTGAGTCCAAACTTATAGCTATTCTAAAAATAAAGCTGTTGGTACAGATTTTTCTAACACATTTGTTTAAATTCACTGAGCTCATGTTTCCCTTGCGGTGCCTAGAAAAAAAATAAGAATTCATTAAATTAATGAATTAAAAAGCATATGTATTTATTAGGTCTTATATCTTATTGTTCTGCTTCTGCAGTCATTTTATAAAAGCATAACAGCTTATTTGTAACATGGAAAGCAGGCTAGAATGAATTAAATACTTCACTAAAGAACTCTATGTGGGGTATTTAAAGCAGATGTACTAAACCTAGGTAATATCATTTCTTCACTTCAGCAGGAAAATTCTTTAAAACTTCAACTTTTATTTTTATGCAGTAACAAAGACTCTGAGGATACTGAAATTACTTGTTACCTTGCATGCATGAAATTCACGACTGTTATTAACCATTGGATATTTATTAGTTTCGCAAGACTGCAGATTAGAATGTTTTTCAAATTTCACCTTTTGAATGTTCATTTTTCTATCCCATTGCACAGACAACGTGGGATTTGGATTCCTAAAAAGATGGGCATGTTATAAACCATGGTTTTACCAGTGATAGCTTATTATGCAAGATAAATATAACGCAAAACAAAATACATTTAAAACAGAGTGTGGGACTTTGAAGTTAATAAAACCCATCCAGAGAGCATAAATATATGCTTTTCAATGTTATTAACAATGGTGACTTGGTTGCTGGGGGTAGCAGCCTGTTAGGAGCAGTAACAACACTGTCAGGTGTCCATTTATCAGATGCCAAGTTTGCTGCTCCCATTGTCTAGGGAGTGTCAGGAAATGATGACACGGGTAAGGAAGTTTTCACAAGAACTCAGAAGCCAGAATGGACTTAGCTCACTACTAGAGAAGTAAAAATTTAACTTTTTTTCTACCCTTCTAGGAAGTACGTTATGCATAATTTGATATATTTCAAGCAGTTCATGAGTGCTATGAAACACGTCTTTTTTTTATACATTATCCTCTGCAGTGATGTGAAATCATAGCAAATTTGATCCTATAAAACTATTCTTTCCTTACTCTGTTATTGATTTTCTGTCTCAGTGTTACTCATAGCAACAAATTTTGTTCTGCTTCTCATCCTATATGAGTTATACAGTTGCTTTGTAATTGAAGTACTGACTGAAAGATGATTAAAAGTCTGGATGTTAGATAAGCACCTCACAGTTCAGAATCCAAAATGACAAGCCTTCTTCTGTCTTAATGTCTTTTGAAATGTTAAAATAAATGTTTAAGTTATTTGGGGGTTTAGCTTTGCAATGAACCATAGATGCAGGTTTTTTTCTTGTGCTTTTAAATTTGGGGGAGGGATGGAAGAGTGCTTGGATTTCCTTCTCAAATTCAGGAGTCAGGTGGCTAGGTGAAAGAAGTAAAAGATGGTAATTTCTTTTCAGTATTTGTGGTTATAGATCCACTGGTGTACATATCCCATTTTGTGAGTTCCTAGTTGCTTGTAATAAAAGCATCTTCTTGAATATATTTAGGCAATTGTTATGCAGCCTTCTGCTTTAACAGGTTTTTTACTGCATAATTTCAAAACAATTAAGTGACAAACAGAAAAGTCTTGAGATAATCCTCCACAGAAATGTCCAAAAGGAAGTGAAATCTAATGAAGGCTAGGGTCAAGAAAGTAGAGACTATATCAAGAATAAGCAGGACACGCTAAGAATCCAGTTTGTCCAAGGTAGGAAAAGTATCACAGGCTACCAGTGTGGGCAGAGGCTTGCAAATTCCACATTGCAAGTGTGGAATATGCACCAGTGGTTATGTGCAGATGTAAATTTGGTTATTGCAATGCTGTGGTCAGTCCAGTTTTCACTGTTTATCACAAGAGCTGAACTATGCCTTACAGCCATATGTTGGCCTGAGTGCCTGAAAAAAAAAGTGCCTGAGCACTTTTATAAAGTTCTGTGAAACACTGATCTGTGAAAAATAGCTGAAAATAAAACTGTGATTTATTGCAGACCTGGATTTAAATCCTGGAAAATCTAGCTGCTGTTACTTGTGTCCAGACTATACTCTGTTCTGTGCAGACAAGCC
Source organism: Bolborhynchus lineola (assembly GCA_025448015.1). Taxonomy (NCBI): domain Eukaryota; kingdom Metazoa; phylum Chordata; class Aves; order Psittaciformes; family Psittacidae; genus Bolborhynchus; species Bolborhynchus lineola. The sequence goes on from JAOEHX010068523.1 coordinate 26,463, forward strand.
ATCTGTAACTCCCAAGCCCCAGGTGATTCATGCTTATTCTGTTATGAAGTAGACAGGCAAGTTAAAAATGAAAGAGAGCAGGCCTCGTGTTCATTCACTGACTGAATTTGTATGGAGGAATAATGTTGAGATGCAAAAAAAGAAAAAGCAATAATCACTTTAAAAAACTTTCCAATAAACTGTTCTGTAAATTATTGTTTTCTTGTGAGAAGTTACAGAAGTTTAGTGAGGTAAATGTATTTTTCTGAGACTTTGGTTTGGGGTTTGGGGGGGTTTCTTGAGAGAAAAGAAGCTTACCCTTAAATTAACAGATTCAGTAAAAAATATAAAGTAAAAAAGATGCTGGAATATGAATAATACACATTTTTAAAAATTTGTATGTTTTTCATGATGAATTCTTTAAAAAATTTATAATAAGCTAAAAAGCCTCTTTGTTGTATGATTTGAGATTTTTCTAGGGTTTTAAAGTGACCTAGGAAACAAATAAGATTATTGCAATTATGCAGACTTAGATTACCTTAAATGATCGAAGTTGGAGCTATTATGTCACACACTGTAATAGGTAATTAGATAATGAATATCACAAAATAAACTATAATAAAAACATTAATAGATTTGGGCACTAGGAACTGACTTTTGTCAATCACCATAAAATTACATATAAAAAAATTGAAATGCACAGTTTTTCCAGCCACTAAGCACAACCAGTAGACACTAGGGAAGGATAAGGATGTGAGAGAAATTATCTTACTTGTGGTTGCATTAAATTTTCCTGTGTGTCGCTAGAACAAATAGGAGGTTTTGAACTTGCCAATGCCACAGCTGAATCTTGAAGGGCAATGTCTGTGAATAGTAAAAAATTGGAACTTATGGTTTCACCGTTAACCTAAAAGTATAGATTCCTCTGTTTCTGGAAGTGTGCTGCAAAGCAACCAATAGTCTGGGATAAGAAATAAGGTTTTCCTGTTATTATTGTGTTTTTCTCAGACTAACACCTTTATGCATTTTATTTCTCATCTGGGTGAGGAAAGTAACTTGCTGAAGTTGACCTGTGGAAACATTTTGTTACTCGTCCTAGAATTATCACGAGATAATCAACCTTTTACTTCCTCCTTATATGAAGTAGGGACCTGCATGTAGCTAGTTTTCTCATGTTGCAGGAGGCTGACAAAATGGCAGCATTGTTTAAAAATTAAATAATTTCATTAGAATATGCCTGCAACCATTTTCCAGATGACACAATGCATGATAAGGCACAACTGCGGTATGCAGCAAGAAAATAGCATATGCTGGTGGATAAAGTGTAAGGTAATCATCACTGTTAAAATTAAGCATAGTGTCAGTGGTTGTTTTGGACTCGGCTGTGTCTAATGGAAAGTGAAAGAAAGAAATTTGTGTTTAACAAAATTACTTCATTTGCAGATGTATCTGTATTTTAGCTCCCCAGAATTGTGTTCATATGTATTACAGACCTACATAATTTTCTCCATGCTCTTGCCATATCAGAAACAACATTTATTTCCCTCTGAATGCCTTTTTTCTCATGTAAGGCCAATTTCTTTATTTGCCTAATCTATTCCTGTTCCAGTATGTTTACTTCATTTCAGTGATTCAGACCTGTCAGATAACAAACAATATGCATAGCAACCTCTGCTGAATACAATGATTTCTGTCTCATTCCTGAGAGAGCCCACCACCTCTGTAAGTGCAGCTCTTGACCTTAACTGCATACCTTGATCTCTAGATACCAGAGATCAATATTCAAAAGTTAAGGAGAGCAAAATTAATTTTCAGATTTGTCAGTGCCTCTTCAGAAGTTAGTACAACAATGCAGAAACGGTTATAGATATTTTCTAGAAGAAACCCATGAATAGTTTATAAGAAAAGTGTAGCAAACTCTCAGGACATAACAATCCAGGATGACGAGTACGATGAAGCTGTATAAAACTTAGTAATTTCTGCATGTACAGGTATATTTGGTGTTGTTTAATGATGAGTAAACAATTTTTGATGCAGGATGTGACAAAATTTTTTCTTTTGAAGGAAAGGAAGACACGGAGAAGCTGCAACGCTTATATACTTAAATGGATTTTCTTTTTCTTTATTGACTCTAAAGAGTCACAGAATGCTTAACAGTATTATAAAGCAACAAAAACTTCTGAAGAATGCTAGAAATTTAAATGGATTATAATCTGTTGATGTAATTAATTTAGACACGCTAATGTCTATTTTGGTACAACAAATAATGAATTTTTCTATGATGCTACAAATAAATATGGCTGCAATTAAGTCCCTTCTTATGAAAGAATCTTCTAGTTTGGCCAATATCTTGTGAACTTTAACGACATACAGTTTTAGGACTTGAGGTTTACAAGATGTTGATGTAAGTGAGCCCATTGTTCAATAATTATGTAGCACTCTCACTGTGTTTGAAACTCAAGTTTAGAAAATATACGGAAAATCCCATTTTCATTAAGCCTGGATCTTCATTTGGAACAATTCAGTAAGTGACGATAATTTAACTACTAATGTACTTAACTGTTGTCAAAAAAAGACTGGTTTAATTGATGGAAGATATTTTTGTCTTTCTTTGAAAGACAATCTCTGTAAATAGTATAAACAAAACAGACATGCTGCAGTGCCTTCATAAGAATTTACAGAACTGTGTTGTTGATTTCTCTGTTCATATGCTTTATGCACATGTAAGAATTACATATGACACTACTTTGGTTTTAGAAATAACCTCAGCATCAGTTAAAATCTAGTGATAAATGACTGGGTGAAATTCCTATTAAGGTTAATGGAAAGCAGTGCTCAGCTTTTCATGTTCAGCTCTGGACTGATAGAATAAAATTTAAAAATCATGCATCTGATCAGTTTAGTTCTTCTTGCTGCCTGTTTTTCCCGTGTGGCATTAAAAAAAACCATTTTTATCTTATGTATTTTAAAATTCTGGAACTATTACCATATACCATTAGTCAGAAGAGATCTACCATATTCTAGTATTTTTATCTTAACCATTTTTACGCTATTTGTATATCCTGAGGGATATATGCTACAAGAAATACAATTAGGGTATTTGCTGTGCAGACATTTCCTTTTTTGTTTATAATGTTTAAATAACTTTTGTCAATTACTTGTTTTAGAGGACATATTTCTCTGCTCAGGTTTTTCCTTGACATTGGTCTTCCCACTGACTTGATGTTTTGGTTGGCTGAAGACTGCAAAATGAACTTTTCAAATGGAAATGAGAGCATGTGTGGAATTTCTGAACTGACTCCACTGAGTTGACAGAAAAACTATTCCTTAATTTACTAGATCAGGTTTCCAGGGGCAAATTTGGAAAAAAGTTTAGCTCAGACCCAATGGCACTAGCTGCCTGGATACCTACTTCAGGGTGGTAGCGGGGGGCACCATATTTTTGCTTCCAGGGGCAGATGCTGCCACATAGGCTGCAGTGATGACCTCTTCCTCTTGGCTGGCTTTCCCTCTCTTGATGCTGACATCCTTTTCCTGGTGAGTTGTCCAAGCTTCTTGTCCAGCCTCTAGAGATGAATCAAGTACCTGTAAATGGAAGTAATTTTCTTAATAATGCACTTAAAAAAATTGCTATCAGGAACTCAGAGAGCAAAAATGGAATGAATGGAGTGAAAAAACATATCTCATTTAGCCAAAGTTTTGCTGATGAAAAAGATGCAGATGCATCTGCATCTCTAAATTTTCTCTAAAGCAAATAATTTGTCCCTTTCTTACAGAATATAATGGTGAAGTCTTGTCGTGGTTTAGGCCGTAAATCAGCCACGCAATTTGCTACATGGAGAATCAAAAGAATGCAACTCCCACAGGTTGAGATAAGAACAGTTTAGTA
>JAOEHX010068532.1:0-14046 GCA_025448015.1 Bolborhynchus lineola
CCGATCTTGCATCATATTTGAGAAATTAGGTGCTGAAGTTCCCACTGGAAAAGAGGAAATATAACCCCCACTGTAAAAAGGGAGAAAAGGACTTGGGGAAACACAGGCCAGTCAGTCTCACCTCTGTGCCCAGCAACATCATAGAGCAGATCCTCCTGGAAACTATGCTAAAGCACATGGAAAATAAGGAGGTGACAGCCAACATGGCTTCACTAACATCAAATAGTGCCTGACAAATTTGGTGGCCTTCTATGATGGAGTGACAATGTTGCTGGATAAGGGAAGACCAACTGACATGGACCTGTTGGAGAGATTCTAGAGGAAGCCATGAAGATGTTCTTGAGGGCTGGAGCACCTCCATAGCATCCCTGCTATGGAGACAGGCTGAGAAAGTCAGGGTTGTCCAGCCTGGAGAAGGTTCCAGGGACACCTTAGAGCAGCTTCCAGTGCCTGAAGGTGCTGACAAGAAACCCGGAGAGGGACTTTTTACAAGGGCAGGTAGTGACAGGACAAAGGGGCATGGCTTTAAACTTACTTAGATCTAGATTTAGATTAGATATTAGTAAGAAGATTTTCACCATGAGAGTGGTGAGGCGCTGGAACAGGGTGCCCAGGGAAGCTGTGGCTGCTCCATCCCTGGCAGTGCTCAAGGCCAGGTTGGACAGGGCTTGAAGCAACCTGGTCTATAGTGCAAGGTGTCCCTGCCTGTGGCAGAGAGTTGGAACTGGATGAACTTTAAGGTCCTCTCCAACCCAAAAAGTTCTATGATGCTATATCTGGTATTCAGAATTATAAATACCATTCAGAAAATTACAGCTTTCCATTCCCACATACCCATATAAATTACTTTATTTCAAAATCCTACTTGAACATATTTGCTGAGATGGGATGCAATTTTGAGACAAGCTGTCTTTGTAAAAACTTCTGTATGGCTATCACCTCATATACTGCCTTTGGATAAAACTTAATGACTGTTTATAAAAAGAAGAATACATTTGAACATTAGAGTTTGGGAAAGGGATTAGTAAATTTGCATTAATGTTTGTCGAATTTAATTTCAGTGTTCTTCAGAACCACGTATACATGTGCCAGGAAGGGCCATTAATAAGCCCAACATGCAGAGATCCATATAAGTGCAGCCAACAATGTTGACTGAAACTAAACTTGAAAATCCAGGGCACTGATGCACAATATCAAGCAATAAAACAGCATTTCTGTGGTGATATTTAATTTAAAAAGAAGAAAGAGGCAGGGGAAGATCAGGCACTGTCTGTTTCTGAGGATCAGCCATTCTGCATTTCAAAGCGTCGATCCCTGCAATATCCAGGTTACTGTGCTAGAATCTCGACTATTATATAGCAGTTGTAAGAGAGGGAGGGCAAAGATGTGTTTACTCAGTGATTAGGGCCTTAGAATAAGCCTCTAGCTCCTAGAGAGACAGCTCACCACTTATTCATTTGGTCCAATTCACAAAGCCTAGAAAGATTAAACATCCATGCTGAGAAGACAAGCGAATGCAGACGGTGAAAGAGAAATAAAAATTCTTTAAAAACTCTGAGATGACTTCATTATTTTTTCCACAAGGAAACTTTAGGAAAGTGTTTAGTTAGAGAAAAACCCACATTGACCTCTCTCTAAACCCTTAATCTTTCCTTTGTGGTGGCACTGCTTTGTGGTAAGCGGATGGCTTTGCTCTCCTCTTTTCACTGGGAGCGGGTAGAAAAAAAGGCTCTTGAGAAACACTTTTACTTCCAAAGAAACAACCCCATGAAACTGTTAAATATGAGATTCCATACAACAGAATGTTTCAAAATATGTACAGTTTTAGGCTTAAAGATTTAGAGACAAATTTTAGTAAACAGAACGTGCACATACACAATAGATGTTTACACTGAGCTACTTTACACGTGCATCAACATTTTTGTTGCATCAACAACTCTCACCATGCAAAGACTAAACTCGATCACATATAAAAGACTGTACTTGTGTCTAATAATTAATCCAAAATGTTAAGGTCAGGCATAGACATACTACAAATGAAAAGAGGTAGCAGGAGGAACTGAAGTGCTGAAACATGACTTCAAAAAAATCTTAGTGGAAGCCAGGGATATGCTTTCCTTGGAAAAATACATTACTGCAAAAGGCTCACAAGCTTGGAATTTGATGCTGTTGGGATTTTTTGTGTTTTGCTTTGTACTGGGTTTTAATGATTTTCTTTTTTTTCCACTAAGCCATGGTAGCATATGTTTATAAGCAGTGTTTTGTTGGTTTTATTTGAAGTCTTTGAAAAATTAGAGTAAATTCTAGGATTCTATGATAACACTGGAAATGTTTTAGTCAGTATTATTAGAATAGGCTCACTAAACCATTGAATAGTCTTGGCTTTCATAAAAGAAGCCTATTAATGGAGCACTAGTTTGTTCTGTGTTGGATTTTTCAAAAACAAAATGACTCAGGAGTTGTGTACTTAACATAAAATTTTAACCAAGAAGAAAAAAATCCTACAGGGAAGAACTTTTACTAGTCCCTATGAAGGCATCAGATACTAAAAAGGTTCTAAGTACCAAACAGCTGATGAACTTCCAAAGGCCTTAGGACGTTAGGAATTTAAGGTATGAAGAGATGTATTTTTCAGAGTATGTGGATGCTGAAAACCAGGCAGTCATACACTGGAATTTTCAGAAGAGGCCTGGATTTACAAACATACTCGGGAGTGTAAGTCTCATCAATGTCAGTAAGACTTAAGGTCTTAAAAGCTTGAAGCCTAAGCTCCAGGTTTCATTTTATTTCAGAGGAAAAAGGGCCATGAGAAAGAAGTGCTGTTTTCAAGCATCTTGGCTGTCTAAATGCTTTAAAAAATCCAGACCTCAACCATTTCTTTTCTGCAACCTCTGCTGTATTCAGAATGCCTGAAACACAGTCATACTTTTGGTCCCCTGCCTCATATCAACCAGTGTGTATTGGGCACAAAGCACTGCAGCCCTCTCCACCCTGATTTTGCTCTGTTGATGGAGTATGCCCAGCACATGGCACCCTGGAAGGAAACGTGGGCTGTAGATGGACACTGTACTGCAGCAGGGCAGCCCCTGACCGGCACAGTTCTCCAACTGTAGCCATGCACTATGAAACCTCTCTGCCACATCATCTGAAGTATAGCAACCTCCTGACGCACCTGATCAAGAGATTTAACATGCACTCCCACACAAAATAAACACATTAAAGATCTGTCCTATGTACCAAAATGGCTATGGCATACACTTGGCCATTTCTGCACTTTGGAACTTCAAAAAAGTTAATGCACTTTGTACAGAATTAGAAGAAATGAAGAAGTTGTCACTGAGGCAAAAAGAAAAGAAACACAGATATTCATGATGTTGAGAGACTAAATTGATAATTCCTGAGTAATGGGATACCACCCAATAACATGAATAACTTCGATACCTGAGAAGAACATGAACCTGAATTAGAATAGAAATACAGTCAATAAGGGTCAGGAAAATCACAGACCTGAATGGTTATTTCTGAATCTCAGGTTTACAAGTTCAAGTAATGACTGAGACAAAAATGTTCACGATGTAACATCTTCTAGGGACATGAATGCTCTTTCAAGCTGGTAGGCTAATGAATCAAGATCTTAATTTTTCCTCTAGGTTTTATGTAGTGAGAGCTAATTCAAATGAACAAAGGGACACATTTGCACATCTTCAAGCCTTTGAAGTGTACAATCTGATCCACCCATCTAAGGTGATCTTGGAGATCAGCTTTCTTGGACACAACTACTCAATCATGCACAATCCTTTTTTCCCTAAGTAGAATGCAAACCTTCTCTAACACCGAAGTAATACACCTTCAAATTTTCTCCACTTTGAAAAAGAATCAAAGGAATAGTGCAGATGGGGATTCGTAGGAAGCCTTGTCTGTGTATTACACAGAACAGAACAAAACCTGCTGAAAATAAGCACTACTAAATTCCCCTGCACAAGTCAAAAGAAAGGAGACAGACACTAAACAGAGAGACACAGGGCACTAACCAGCCTCTAGCCTTGTAGAAGAGGATCTGAATTAAACTGTACCCCACAGATTCCTGAAGCAGGAGTGAGATGATCTCTGTAATCTTCTGATCTGGTCTTTCATATTACACATAACATAAGATATCCCTAAACTAATTCTTAATTTAATCTTCAGTAATTTTATCTTTCAGTAAAACATCTAGCCTCAAAAAACCATCAGTGACACAGAATCCACGTGAACCATGGTAAGCTGTTCAAACAGCTAACCACTCTCCCAGGTAAAGGTGCATTTTATTTTTAAGCCTGATTTAGTCTACTTTCATCTTCCAACTATTTGATCCTATTATACTGTTGTATCTCTATTTCAATCAATTGAACTTGTAGTGACATCTTACATAATAGCAAAGAATATTTAGTAATTAAAACTAAACTCAAAGAAGATCTATAAATCACAAGCTTTGAAAGAGAAGGAAATGTAGAGCGTGGCAGTCAATGTCAAAAAACATCCATTATTTAACATCAAGTACAGAGCATACTGAAGAATGCTGAAGAGACCCATACCCAGGTCTAACCCTTCAGATAAGAAAGTTATTCTTCAGCTAAGAAGAACAAAGGGGGTGTAGACATACAGTGAGACTACTGAGCTGGCATGTTGTAGCAAACTTTCTAAGCAATAGTTATCCACAAGTTCAGAATTAATTTAAGAATTAAAGGACAGAACTGTCAACCCACCATCGGGCAGGACTGGAAAAAAAATGTAGGTGACTAAAATGGGAGTTAAGTCGAATTTACCTACTACAATGTAGCTGCTTTACCCCATGGGAACATAGTTGCATACCTGCCCTCTACAGTTTCAACCAGACCATGTAGTTTTGTTTTCAAGTTATTTAAGTTTAATTTGAATCTGTAAAGTAGTAATTTCTACATCTAGCAACCCTCAGATAGCTCAACTACAGATGCATTTTCAAAGCACACCCAGGATACACAATATGATCAAGCCCCTCATGAAATGTAGGAGTATCAATTTGACTTGATTTGAAATGTACCTGGATTCAAAGCAGGAGGTGGTGGTGAAGCTGCGCTCCTTGACATAACTCTGCATTATTTCAGGAATAAATGGGGGGAAAAAAGATGACAAAGACAAAACCAAAACCCCACCCTGCAATCGCGATTCAGAACAACTTCTCTCCTCTACTCCAGGTAGTATCTAAAGGACAGATTTCAAATTCCTCTTCCAAGACAAGACGACTAGAGAGTAGTCAATGTTGTATCTATAATGTGCTCTATCAGAATAATTATCTCTGTTAATCTTGCTCTCTATCGAGCACAGCATGAACTTCATGAACTGAAATAATTACAAAAGGCAGTTTTCTAAGTTACACAGATAAAAATGATACTACAGAAAGCTCTGTATGAAGGAATAGTCTGCTATAAAAATAAAAGCTTTTATTTGAACATGGCAGAAGCAAAATTTCTTCTAGGTATTCAGGAAATAAAGTACGCATATGTGAGACAGATGGTGCTGCCACTAAATTGAACCTAAAAGACAGAACTCAAGAAGGAGAAAAACATGGTTCATTTTAAGTATGAAGGAATATATATTGAGGTGACAACACCAATCTGTGCTAAGAGAGATGTTTCACATATTTATTAAAAGTCAGTGGACAGAAAGGTTGAGAGAGGAGCAGGAGGTGATCTGACAGAGGTATATAAAGATAAGAGCTCCTGAAAAGGTAAAGCAGATGTCTTCATTCTTTCTCATAACAAAAGAGTAGCAACCACCTAAAAAAATGAAAAGGCAAACAAGCTCTAATAAAAGAAAATACTTGCATATTATTCAAGTAAATAGCTCAGTGAGATTCAATATAGTGATTCAGATCCTGTATTAATAACAGTACTGCCCTAAGTTAAGATAAACCCCCTGATATTTCAGAACACAAGGCACCCAAAAACTCTTTTCAGTCACACAGAAACCTTCCCCAAAGATCTTGTTTAAAACTGTCCATTGTGAGATTTCTTCCAATGCATCAAGTCTAGCTATGTCTATGACAGTCAAGCTACTAGAGAAAGCCAAGCTTGTTCTTCATAAACTTAACACAGAAGTGTTTCTTTCCAATTGGCACAATAAGTAGAAAAGGGCTTGCATGAAATAACTTGTTAATTTAATAAACCTCTTTCTCTCTTTCTCCCTGACCCAATTTAAAAAACACTAATGAAAATATTTTCTTGTGTTATATATACAATAAGCCTTGGAAATGAACACACAATGCCCTCAACTATCAGGCTGCAGGAGGCAACTGGGGATTTCATTGCCAAGGACACCGGCTGTTAAAAGCAAAGGTCTGTATCTCACTATTGTAATTTTTTGCTAAAGGGATACACAGGTTTTAAACTGGAGCTACATTGATCATTCCATTTCTCCTACCTAAAAGTACCAGTTCCCCTAAAGGAAAAAAGATACCCATCATGAATGTTAAACTTAACTATCTAAAGATTCAAAATGAAAAGCCACAATAATAAAAGCTAAGCAAAACATAGCTAGCAAACATTAAACTTTTTTACAAGGTATATATTTTTCAAGTAACATTTTCTTAAAAAATGATGAATTACCATCCTCTGCAATACATGAAAAGACATGAAAATTTAAAACAGAACAACATGAACTAGCTTCAAAAGAATTTTAACCCATAACCTGTGTTTAAAACATGCATTTTGAAGTAAGTTAATTTTCTTAAACTAAAACAAATGAAACTATTTCTGCAAAAACGCTTCGAGTTCATATATAATAGGAATACTTTTGAGGGAAAAAGTATCTACAGTATAGATTAAATCACAGCTGATGGCTGTCTTGGTAGACCTAACTGTAGAGTGCACCTTCTGCTCTGGACAGCATTGAGAATTTGTCAAGAAAAGGCTAAGATCTCTGAGCACTCAAGCTGCCAAGTGCTCTCAAATTAAATCAGTTTGAAGCGGTTTTCATTAAGATGGATTGAGTGTGGCATCGTGAGAAACACTCTATCAAATGTAGTGTTTTACTTAGTGATTATGTATATACCAGTTGATGAAGCTACCCAAATCCTTGGTAATCCCACCACTCCAATAAACATTTAATGAGTATATAAGTTCAAAAAGCCTAGCAGAGGATTTAAACCTTCAATCTTGTTTTTATTTACTCTTGGAACTCAATTTCTCACTTCAAGTGAAGAATGCTGCTGCCTGAAGCTCATCTGTTGCCCTGGTAAAATTAAGTGCCCTCCATAGTATAAATTAGAAGACAAGACATACAGGTTGCAATTTCGCCTAAGCTTTTTCCTTATACTGATATACATATTGAATTACTTTATGAAGTGCAATTATAAAAAACTAATGTATCCCTTACGAATTCCAGGGGGCAGTACTGAAAAAAACTCCAACCTTGTAACAGGAAAAAAAAGAGTAAAACTAAATGGTATTTATATGTTCTCACACCTCTGTTTAAAGTCACAATGTTACAATAAAAATTATGTCATTTCACAGGGTAGTTGGGAGGGAGAGCTTTCAAAAATCAGGCAATTTTTACATTGGAAAATATCAGAAATAGAAAGTGGTATGAATTTCAGATGTGCTATGTCAGCAGTGTAAGCAGTACTTTGAGTATTAGAAAAAACAAGTAAGTGCACTGCATTAATTTCAGAATTACAGCTACAAAAAATACTTATGAAAGCTCCTAATAGGCTCTTGTCCATTACTATACTAATATGCTGTCAATCATTTCAGGTAATATGACACAAAATGAGCTTCCTAACTCAAACACTTATCTTGTTGAATTAATATGATTTCTTTGAAACCAGCCTTAAGGTGTATTTTAATGAGTTATTATAAATTAATACTTTGCCACTGAATTACATGTCTATTTATGCTCTGAAATCTGCACAAAGACATTAAAATATTCACGAAGTTTCAAGTGTGCACACAACAGGTTAAGTATGTGTGAACTTTAGGTATACACTGCAGATTCGTAACAGTGCATGCTTATCAGAACAGTCCCTAATATAGCATAACTATTCCTTCCAACATGAACAACTATAGGCAGCCAAAACATGCTTCTTTTTTAAAATTAAATATCTATCAAGGCAACAAAAAGAAAATTTAAACAGCACGATTTTCTTGTTTGTGTTTCAGCCTTCTCTATGCTCGATTATGCAGTGGTTTGGGTTTCTCCTTAGCGAATCAAGTCACCAAAACTTAAATAAACTATCCTCATTCTAGTTTTATTAAAATACTAATTTGAAAACTGTGCATGGAATAACAGAAACTTGAGATGTCTGGTTGGATGCACAGAAAAACTAAATAACCAAACCTTAGTACTGGAATTCATTTGGCAGCTAAAGGCTGTACCAAAGGGAAAAAAAACCCCACACTGTATTTCAGAGACCTTTCAATTTAAATTTACAATTTCATTAGTCATCCTTCAAAGGAGTTACCATCACACAGTGTTGAACTTATCAACCACAAGACTTGCAAGCCAGTGTTATCTGGTGCTAGGACACCATTATTTCAGGAAGAAAAGGGACGAGGGGTTGAGGGGAAAGAAAAAGAAATAGAATAGCCCTGATGACTAAAGGATTCCAATAAAAACACAGCCTGAATGATTAGGAATGGTAAGTTATTCACTGTAATTTCAACAACAACCATTTATTTCAGTCAGTCGACTAAATGAGTGTAACTCTTGACAAGCAATAAAAGCAAGATAACTACATTTTAGAGTTATCTTTTTAAGAATGAAGATGAAGCATTTACAGCAATTTCCATTCTTCTCTTATTAAATAAAGTAATTTTAATACACACTTACATCTCTAGCTTTCCCATAGAAGGCTTCTTGAAAAGCAGCCTCTAATGATCCAATAAAATAAACTGGATGGCAGTCACCGTATCTATTTGAGATAAAATTTCAAATTAATAAAAGATCTTAAAAATACACAGTTTCAATATGATATCTCTTCATGTATTCTGTAAATATAATGCATTGGCTAAAGCTTTAGAAACATTGAGTACTACACTTTTAAAGGACAGAAGAGAAATACATAGAAGTTATCTGTCTTCCAGTATAACTGACTGGTACCTCACAAAAACCTTACAGAACCTTTACAAATACCTTAAGCATAAAAACTTTGTTTACATAAATACAAACTAAAAGTTCTACATAGTTTTTCAATCATGACTTCTTTCTTCTTTTTAGTACATTCTTAAAGGTTAACTGAAGCTTTTCTTGTATACACATTAATGCGTCTCACATTATAAACTAACATTTCATCACAAAAAATTAAAACAGCACAAACTTTGCAGGGTGTTAGTTTGCAGCTTCTACCTGTCTGATGAAACATGGCAACTGTTTAACAATGTATAATTTGGTGGTATAAAGTTGGGTTTTTTTTAAAAACAGCATTTCTGTATTTTTTAAAAGCAGAGAGTTATCCAACCACTTCATTACTGGGAGAAATTTACTGCAACTTTGTGTATCTTTGTCAATAATAACTTGTTTCAGCTATTCTGTTCCTATATATTATCTTAAAATTAATATATATAATGAATCTTTATTATCTTTCTGGACCCTCACATGATTGAGTAATGATACTGATTAGTGGCAAATTAAACACAGCAGGAAACAGTCACTAACTTGAACTGAGAAATTTTATTTCAGAAACAGTTTTAACAAAGCTAAGCTTCAAATAAACTAGAATAGGATGTCAAAATGTGCTATGACCCCACCAAAAAAATACAAATTTGGTTTATTTTTATTTTCACTATTTACTAATTTTTACTTCATTTGTAACAAGAATTCCAGGGATAACAGGCTAAGCTTACCTTGAAGAAAACTCTGCTGTAAATTGTAATAAGGCATCTCCTTCATTTTCAGCATTTTCGGGCACTTAAAAAAACCCAAGGAAAACCATAAAATAAATGCAACCTTATGGAGACAGATTTTAGTATGCAAACTCACTTGCTTAGCAGAATTTTTTTTATGTTCACAGCTTACTGAAGTGGTTACCAAAAGACCATATAAATTTCATGAACAACTACTGATTATGAATCTTTGGAAAAACATGAAATTTCCAGACGCTGTCATGAATGTATTTAGGCTTTCCAAACAGTAAAATTCTGAGGTCGTGAAATGTGATATGTCATTTGTTCAGAGTTAGCACTCTAGACTTAATTTCATTAAAGCAAATGGACTGGCTTAAAAGGCTTGACCCACTATACTGCTAGTTTCTTTTCTTTTCTTTTCTCTTTTTAAACCCCCTATACATAATTTTTAAACGTTTCCCATATTATTACATATATTTGCTATCAAGAAACTTCTAACACTAATTCAAGTTTGAAGCAAAGAAAGAGTATACAGAATTGCATACAGGAGGTAACTGAGGACTCCTGCTCAATCCTCTTCATAATTCAAGGGCAAATAACCACTGAGAAATTTGTTTAATATAAATGACTAAAAATATGAGTCACTACAATATGTCAAAGCTAAAATCTGTAGAATTTTCCTAAGAGGGAAGTGGAAATTCAGTTATCTACAAGAACACTTGGCTAGAGATTGCAATTTCCAATTATTATTCTTCAACCATAAAATAACCTCCCATATGGTTAAAAATCGTCCTCCACTGGGAGATGTTTTCACAGTTGCCAGTTATGTCTGCGACACCATTATTTGATACATCCACTGGCACAATTCTAACATTCCTACCAAAAGACACTTTTCCTGTTTCATATTACACAGATCAATCATAACTCTCTGCCTTCACCATTATTGTACAATCACCGGTTAATTGTAAAGTAACTGTTAACTTACTCATTGGCGATTTCCTCAAGGCAGATGATGCTACTCCAAACATTTCTCCATCATCAACTCCAAACTCTGTAGCATCTTCAAAGTCATCTCCATCACTGTCACTAACCATATGAACATCTGTGCATTGCTATATAAAAACAGAAAGCATCAACCATAAGCCTCTATTACAGACATCATAGAATCGTAGAATAGTTAGGGTCGGAAAGGACCTTAAGATCATCTAGTTCTAACCCCCTTGCCATGGGCAGGGACACCTCTCACTAAACCATGCCACCCAAGGCTCTGTCTAACCTAGTCTTCAGTGAAATACGAAGTACATGAAATTACAGTGAAAAATACATGTTTCTATAAAAACACTTGCTATACTGTATACACATACCTGAGCTAACTTTATCCAAAGTTAATGTTCTTTCCCCTCTACTACAGCTGGTTTAATTGTTTAAGAAAGAGCGAGAAAAGCCACACAATCTATCAACAATTTTAGACATACAGATACAATCTGCTCCTGCAATACTTGCATGGTGGGGTGACACTCCTTGGAAAGGCACCTATCTGTCCTATTTTAATCTATTCCTCCAACTCCCAACATCAGATCTTTTGGATTTCTTGTCCTCTGAAACACAGCAGCTCAGGGAAACCTTGACTTTAACTATTCAGCATGAAATTATCTCCAATTGTACTTCTTTTCACGAATGACTATTTCAGCTCCACTTGACCTACAAGTTACGGTGAACTACAGTGAACTACATGAATCCCTGAAAGTGCAACGAAGCGTATTATGGAACAAGTGATTTCAGCTGTAGCGTGCAAGTAACCATATGAGGAGCAAAATGTTTCAAACATGCTCAAAATCTCTCTACAACAGCTACACATAAAGAACCTCAAATAAAGACCATTTAGCGAATGAACTAGACAACAACAGAATTCTACAGGTGAACAAAGTCAACAAGATCATTCTGAAAGAATGAAGAAAAGCAGCAATAATACACAGTAATGCCGGCAGATCTCAGGAGAAAACAATAAACATCTATTTAACCCAGTAAGTTCTTCAGGTATAACTAGAACATCATTATCTGACCACCCTCTAACTTTTAACACTATCCAATAGCACATATCAAGGCTTGCACCCTGAATGTACCTCACAGCTATCTCTTGTCAACTTCAATGAGCTAAACAGATTGAAAAATTCTTTTTGTGCAGCAAAATAAGCTTCATGTGCTACAATTTTCTAAATACAAAGGGTATGAAAACCGTTCAGAAAATGGGAAACTGCTCATATTAAATTCATTTTGTGGAAGAACAAAGGCACTGGAAACTTCAACCCAAAATATCAATAGTTAGAAACACCAAAATGGGAGTTTATACAGACTGCAAACATCTCTTTCTGGTAATATTAGAAACAAATGTTTCAACCCTCTATTTAATTTGGAGTATTTTTCAGCGCTTACTGTGGCTTGTTCAGTTTGGTTTTTGTCGTCTTCTTCAATGACTCATTTACCCAGCTCCTCACTTTGTCACAATTATGTGTTACAGGAATTTAAAATTGATTCTTTTATGATGCAATTTTACTGACAATAGAAGGGACAGTGAGGACTGCAAAATGAGCTTTCCCTGCTTCTTTCTAGAGTATACTGGCAATACAAAGACGGTGTTCTTACCTCCTCTGACTGTTCCCTTGTTTGTACAGGTGAAGATCTTCTTCCAACTGTAAGTCGATGGCAAGGAAAAGTCAGTCCTGATACAGCTAGAGTCATCTACAAACAAAGCAATGACCATTTATTAAAGCCACAGACTCAATTGAAGGCTGGGATTTTTTTGTTTTAACGATGTTTAGAGATTCAAACTGCAGACTGCACTGCAGAAGACTGGATTAATTATACAAACATGAAAAAAGAGGCCTGAAAAATTAGTGACTTCTTACATAAAAACAGTAAAGACAACTGACTTTACAGATGTGTATGCACACAGTATCAAAACCAGCTAAATGGAACTTCAAACTCAAAACTGTTTTGAATTACTATTTTCTCTATATCAGTACCAAAGCTTGAAATATTATTTATATGTGGTAACTTTTACAGTGACAGGAACCGAAGTTTTTCCTTCCTAATCAAAAAGCAAATGTTAAAATGAAGATGATCGTTATTGATACAACTAATTAAAAACAGTTTTCATCTTGCCAAAAAATACTATCTTGAAAGAAAATTTTATCATCAGACAACATACCAGACACAATCACAATAGCTACTTAAACATTTCATCTCCATCTTGGTCATTATTAATATCAAAGGCACATGCCGTGTTTCCTAGATGAACAAGAACACATGCAAACACAACAGCACTGGCGAAATTGCAGTCATCACAGACAGGAGAGATGCTGGTTAACCAATTCCAACTGTTGCCTGTTGCTGTTTGAGTAAAACTCAACCTTTTAACACTAACAAGACAGAAAATGGAAAAATGCATCACTTAGAGTGGTTGAGCTAAATAATTTTTAAGGTCCGTTCCAATACTGACCATTCTATGGTTTGAATGACAAAATTACTCAGTGCCAGCAAACACAAAACAGTAACACTGGAAGATCTGATCCAGATCCTACACTGCTTTTAAAAAATGTACTATCCATACGAGAAAAATGAGAATTGTCCACTCTATGATCAGAACTGCCTGTGCTACTGCTGCATTTCAAGCACACCTCACACCTTTCTTTACACAGCGTACGTGTACACCCAGCCTTCCACCCTTTCTGGTCACAGAAAGATGACAACCACAAGTAGGGTGTTCAGAAGCACCAAAGCTCTACCTTCATAATACGTGGACTAAATTTACCATGTGAATTGCTCTTACATAAAACAGCTGATTCATTTTGGCAATAACAATATTCGATCCTGTACAATTCTTAGAGACACGGAGAAAGATAGCTCTGTCTGTACATTTAAAGTACTGTTTCTAATGGTTCCTTCAGAAGAAGCACAGAAAGGACACAAAAAGATGTTCTAGCTGATATCATAGAATCATAGAACACTCAGGATTGGAAAGGACCTTAAGATCCTGCCATGCCATGGGCAGGGACACCTCTCACTAAACCTTATCACCCAAGGCTATGTCCAAACTGGCCTTGAACACCACCAAGGATGGAGCATTCACAACCTCCCTGGGCAACCCATTCCAGTGCCTCACCACCCTTACAGTAAAGAACTTCTTCCTCAT
>JAOEHX010068542.1:0-13625 GCA_025448015.1 Bolborhynchus lineola
TACAGCTCCAAAGCTCACCATTGGCGACCGGCCGTAGGCAGCGGCGGCGGCGGCCGCGGCGCTCATCTGCGGGGGGATGTTGTGGAGCCCCGCGTAGGCGCCGGGGCTGGTGAGCGACCCATTCATCTCGTGGTGCCCCATCATGGCAAAGGGAGCCGCGTAAGAGCCCGCGATGGAGATGGGCGTCCGCAGTGCAGAGGCTGCAGAGGGATGGGGACATGGTCAGGGCATGGAGCATCCCAGTATCCAGCCCCGCTCACCTCAAACAGGGAGCAATGGAGGGATCTTCTCTCTTCACCGCCCCCCTCTCTCTGGCACAGGGACCACAGGAGCTGTTTGCACCCCATCCTGACCTCAGTTAGGTCCTTGATAACCCTGGAGTCCACCAGCATCCAAACCCGCACAGCCCAGAGAAGATAATGCAACAACTGGATCTCCCTCCTCACCCAACCTCTGGCATAAGGACCACTTGAGCTGCTGGCACCTGGATTAGGTCCCAAATAAGCCTGAATATCCCACCAAAGCTGCTGTGCACCCAATGGAGGACATGGGTGAAGCTGCGCTGAGGTCAACAGCAGAGAGGTGGCACAGGGGTCTGGTACCCACCCAGGGGGTCCATGCCGGTTGGTTTGCCAGGCATTGGCCGCAGCCCTGGGGTGCTGCTCGTCCCCGGGGTCGGAGCATCATTCCTTGGCGTTGGAGTGTTCGACTTGAGCCCTGGTGTCGATGATTTGTCGTTCTTGATGGAGAAAGGATGAGAAACGGGAGGGATGAGGCACAGCCACCGGCACCCGCAGCGCGGTCCCCCCCACCCTGCAGAGCAAAGGACATACGTGGCTCAGGTCCTTAGTCTTGGAGGAGGGAGTGCTGCTGGAGGAGGCCACCGAGGCCGGGCTGTTCGGTGCATCCCCCTTCTTCAGCCCACGGGCTTTGTCTATGCCATTCTCCGGGGGGGAATGGGCTGGGCTGACCCGGGGGGTGTCGGGGTCCTGTGAGATAAGAGGAATCATTGGCACCCCCAGCAGCAGAACGGGCTCCCTCTGGCTCCTTTATCAGCCAGGAATTGGGTTGGTGCCGGGGGGGGGGAAGGCATTAAGGCATCATCCCCAGAGCTCCAGTGTGCAGTGGGGAGAGGAGCAGACCCCAATGCCCCCATGGCTCACCTCATTGGAGACATCCACCACCAGGTCATCGCTCTTGTCACCATCGCTGTCCTGAAACACAATGTGAGTTACACCCTGCAGAGAACTGCTGAACCGAGGGGGGGGCATCCAGACCCCCCCCCCTCCCCAGCAGCACAACACAGGTTCCCCATTAGAAAATGAACACCCAAAACCCGCTTCATCCAACCCAAAGCTCTGCCTGCACACATGCCTCGTGCCACCGGGTCCCCAGACGCTCCAGCCCATTGCTGCCACTCACATATCGGCTCATGCTGTCCTTCTCCTCTGCTTTCCGTTTCTTGGAGTCGATGCTGTAGTCGGTGGAGCTCCGATGCTTCTCGCTGGCTCTCAGGCTCTCCGAGGGTGAAACGGAGTTATTCTGCAGGGACAGAGAGAGCTTTTGAGTTGGAAACAAGAAGAGGACCTCCCAAGGAGCACCTTTGAATGTGCCACAGAAGAGCTCTCAGCTGCCCCTGCCCCAACCACCGAGCCAAGGGCACAGGGTCCAGCCTGGGCTGGAGGGGGGTCACCACCAAACAGCATCACTTTGAGCTCATGTGGCTGCTCTGCTTCAGCAAAGCTGTTCCTGAGCCTATCTACTGCAAAAGCAGAGCAGGAAAAGGCCAGGTTGAACAGGGCTTGGAGCAAGCTGCTCTAGTGGAAGGTGTCCCTCCCCATGGCACGGGGGGTGGAACTGGATGAGCTGTAAGGTCCTTTCCACCACATACCATTCCATGACTCTAGGAAAGAAAAGGAGGAGCTTGCTGTTGTTTAAAAAGGCAGGAAGCTGCCTGCAACTGCAGCAGCTCCTGGGATCCATTGATGGATGCACAGAGGGGGAAAGCTGCACTCCCCTAAACCAGCGCCATCTCCATCATCCTCTGCCCCCCATGGGGATCACTAAAGCTTCATCCCAACCCTGGCACCCACAAAAGCTTGTGGGTGCTTCCTTCCCCCAGCATGAGCAGGGCTGGGGAGCCTCATCCCTGGCATTCATTAGAGGAGCAAAGGGCATCCAGTCTGGAATCCAAAGGGCATCCAGTCTGGAAAAATCCACATCCCAGGAGCAGCAGAACTCAGCACCCCGGGACGGGACGGGGGGGGTGGGAGGAAGGTTTCCTGCGCTCACTTCAAGTGACAAAGCCCAGGACAGCCCCTGGCACACCGGGATCAAAGAGAGCAGCACCAAACCACCTCGAGAGCACCCAACCCCGCACCGCAGCCATCAGCCACAGCACCATCACCCCCAACGTCTCGCAGCAGCGCCTGCCACCCCTGCTAAGCAGAAACGGCCCTTAAGCTCCTCTGCCTGCCTTTCTTCCCCGCCTGAAAGGAAGAACTAAAGCAGTTCATGTTTCTCCTCGCTACCCAATAAGCAGCTTTGGATAACACCGAGGTCTTTCTTCTCAGGCAGTCATGCTGAAAACCCTCGCAGCTACCAGAGAATCATGTCAAGCATTTAGAGGCATCGATCCATTCAGCCTGCCCTGGCCTGCTGCCAAGCAGCTAAATATTTTTTATTGCACAGGCAAGGCTAGGAAAATATGAATGACTAACTCTGATTATCGTGCGCATTAAACCTCCGCCGGGAATACCCCGCCGTTTACTTTATGGATCGGGAACCTTCCCATCCCCGACGGCCCCCTTCCCGCTGAAGGAGCGGGTTAATGATGCCCAATTCCCCTCTCTTCCCCCTCCCCTTAAATAGCACTTTTCTTCCCGTCCGCCTCCAGCTCTCAAAAGACCCATTTGTGGGCTCAGGGATGGCAGGAAATCACTGCAAAGCCACAGCTCAGCCGGGCTTTGTCCTGCCGGCTTCTCCTCGAGACAGGAGCATTGTGTGTCCCACGGTCAGCCCCTCCATGGGGCGAGCAGCTCCCCATCACCCAAACCCAGGCCCACCACCCTCTCCCATCCAGCTCAGACCCTGCTCCCAGCCAAAACAAGCACCAAATAACCCAACTGGCACTACGAGCACGGGGCCGTGAGGGACACCACTAAATCAAAGCGGTGCTGGAGGTGCCGCTGCCCTCCACCATGGTTATTTAGCTGCTTAGTTAACTGCTTGACCTTCCAAGTCCTACTTAACACAGCGTAATAGCCAAAACCCATCCCGCCAGATGAGATGACCCAAGATAATAGAAGAGTGATCAGGAATAAAATAGCTTTCCTAATCGCTCAAGGATTTCGGAGCCGCCCAGACTTGACTGCGCTCATTCACAGGGCTTAGGCAACTGAAACCCAAGCTCCAAGCTCTGTGGCAATCAAAAAGGCTTCAACCAAATCCCATAACCAGGCTGGAGGAGGCGGCTCCGCTCACCCCGGTGCAGCCAACAGCCCCCGCAGTGATTCCACTCGGGCTAAGGGGGTTTTTTTTTGCCATTTTAGTTCTATTGAACCAAAGAGGAGCAGTGCAAAAGGCATCGCTGAGCTCGGGGCCGTGAGCCTTTGGAAAGAATGGATGCA
This sequence comes from Bolborhynchus lineola, assembly GCA_025448015.1. NCBI lineage: Eukaryota > Metazoa > Chordata > Aves > Psittaciformes > Psittacidae > Bolborhynchus > Bolborhynchus lineola. Next base: position 3,630 of record JAOEHX010068542.1, read on the forward strand.
ACGAAAGCACACAGCCACGAGGAAGTGAGAAAACCCAGGGGGAAATGGGACTTACTGCACTTGAGTCTCGCTCTTTGAGAAGCGGCCGGTGTCAGAAGTGAGGTCGCAGCCGAAATAAAGAGAAGGCAGAGAAATAAAGCGAGTTAGAATAAGACTTAGAACAGACAAACGAGCCCAGAGGCTCCTGGTTGTAGTCTCTTGCACTCACTCAACTCCTATCTGGGCTCTCTTTGGCTTTGCTTCCAAATCCCCACCCCCTGCCCCTTTCTTTTTTGTTGATGTGATTTATTTGGGGCTCAGCCATTCCTCTGTACACAAACAGCCCCATTTTCCCGAGGAAAATGAATGGAATTGGATCATTGCTACCAATAGTTTTCTTCTCGTTGGCTTTCATGGGGAGGAAAAGCATCCCCAAACCCACCAAAGAGCTCAAGAGCTTCAGGAGGCATTGGGTGACCGCCTTGAAAAGGGGTATATTAAGGGGAAGGATCTTAGATCTTTGGGAATTAATGGGCAGAGGGATTTTGGAGGAGCACCTTCAACACTGCTGGTTTGCAACTGAACTCATGCACCATTTTCTGCTCTAGAAGACATCTAACTCCCAATCTTATCCCTAATAACAAACAGCAAGCCTGCTAGTGAACATTGCTAGATTACTTTATATTAGTAATACAGATTATACCACCATATGATTTCCAGACCATCAAAGGTTTCCTACAGTGATGGAGAGGAGGAGGAAGGCTGCTTTGCATTAAGGCATGGCTGAATGGGGGATGCAGGAGCCTGGAGGGCTCAAGCCTGTGTGCTGACTCAGGGGTAGAGGGTGGCATTCCCAGAGCAGCTGCATCCCTGCCTTAAGCAAGTGAAGAAACTTGGAACTGAAGGAGCTTTAAGGCCCTCTTCCAACCCAAACCATTCCCTGATTCCATGCCCCCACAACAGCAGCAGCACCTCCCTTGGCACTGAGGCTGATTTAACGACTCTGAGCATCACCTGGGGGAAGCTGCATCCCTAAGAGCAGACACCCCCCGCTCCCCCATGTGCTTCCCCTCATTCACCTCTGTGGTCCAGGTCATGGTGGTTTTTCTCATCCTTGACGGCGAGGTGAGCCTGGCTGCCCAGGGCACCGAGGGCCAACAGCCCCGAGCTGCTGCCGGTCACCGGCGGGATTCCCGGCGGCTGGAGCCCCGAGGGATGCGGTGGGAGCTGGACCGGAGGCCCATGGGCGGCGTGGGAGAGGTGCTGGGCCTGGAGCTGCTGCTGCTGCAATGAAAGCACCAATGAGCCGAGGAGGGAGCAGTGGGACTGGGAGAGGGGGATTGAGGCATTGAGCCACGGGAAGGGGCATCCCGGTGATGCTCCAGGAGCTGCCCCCATTTGGTGCCTGGAAGGAGAAGCCCCGTTAGCAGGAGGGATGGGGGGTGCTCCCTGCCACAGACACCTATGACACTGGTGGATGGCACCAGTGCCTGGGCCGGACTGTGGAGTCGTGGTTAATCCATGGTAATTCCCACCATGGCTGCAGACATGGCTCGTTTTGCTGTTCAGCAGATACAAGTGCAAAGAACCCCACACCCAGGATGCATAAAGTGGCTTTGGCTGCAGTGCCAGCTCCCAAACCAGATCAGAGAGGGGGGAACATCACGTACTCGATAGCGAGAAGAAAACTGGCCCCATCCTGCACCCCACTGCTTCAGGCCCAATGGATGCATCCCCTTCACAACTGTCAGCCCAGGCAGGACACTGACAGCCCCTTGGGGTTCAGGGAGCCAGGAGCCCCAGGTATCCCGGCACACACGCATCCAGCCATGGGAATCGCCTGCTCAGTCTTAGCTGGAAGAAACCTGGACTATAGCTTAAGGGAGAGGAAAGGAAAACCAACACATCCCCTGTGCCTCTGGATCGAACGCACACGTGAAGGAAACAAGCTGAAATGTGAGGTGCTATCAATCAATGTCCTGTCCTCGGTAGGGCCATCTAAAGAGCCCCAGGCACTCCATTCCACCACCACCAATCCAGGCAGGAGCATCCCAGAGCTGCTGCTCACGTTTCCAACCCTCCTGCCTGCACCAACAACCACCCCGATCAGGGTTTCCCCCTCCCTGATGCTACCAAACACAGTGGAAGTGGCCACCAGAGCAAGGAGCTTCCTAGCCAGCCAGGCTGTGCACGGAGGAGGATCCCACGGGATGGAGAGAGGACACATCGTGGACCCACATCCCTGCTTGGGGCAAACCAAGGGGCATGGATGGAAGGAAAGCAGGAAAGTGCTTGGAACTCCAGGCCAGATTGGACAGGGCTTGTAGCAACCTGGTGTCCCTGCTTGTGGAACTGGATGAGCTTTAAGGTCCCTTCCAACCCAAACCAGTCCGTGATCCTACAAAAGCTGGGAGGTTTGAAGGGGTTTGCTCCAGCCTCACAGCCAGGGAACAAAGGGCTATAGCACGGCTCAGCCCAAAGCACAGGAGCAGGAATACACCCAAATACCTCCCAGACACGCAGAGCCCTCCATTCCCAACACTTCCATCAAGGAAACTTCCAGCACATCTTCCCCAGTGTGCACAGGGATGCACCCGGGTGCCCTCAAATCAGGGGTGCTCCCAACACAGCCTAACAGGGCAGCACAAACCACTGCAACACAGCCCATAAAACACAGTGGGAAAGCATCAAAAGTGCCTTTAACCCGAGGAATCAATCCCATTTTGCACAGGAAGTGCACTTAGAAAGCTGCCCTCGAGCAAGGCTGCAGCCCCCCAACACACCAGCAGCCCCCCAAAGGCCCACGGTGCCGCAAGCAGCTCTGCTGCCGCTCCAGGAGGAGGAGATGCATTATCTCCAAGCACAGGTTCTTCTGGGCAGCGCAGAGGTCTCAGCTGGGGCAGAAGCCAAATGGAGAAGGCAATTAGGCCTCTGCAGTGCTGTTATAGGAAAAGCATAAATCATTTCCTCCTCAGAAAGCAGCTCTTTGGCTTGCGCTGGGCTGCTCCATCCACAGGGCAGAGGAGGGGAAGCATCCTCAGGATCTCCATCGGAGAAGGTGTCCTCAGGCCAGGGCATGCGAGGCAGCAGGCGAGGAGACCTCACTGGCTGGGCAGGGGAGGTTGGTGCCCTTGATTCCTCGCCACGCACATGTGCCAAGATCAATCCCTCCAGCACCAAAGCGAGAAGAACCAAAGCCTCAGCTCCTGCTGAAATCAATGAGGCTCTTTACAGTCCCAGTTTCCTGTGGTTTCCACCCATTTAAGCGAGGAGCAGAGCATCACCCCGGGAACAGCTCCTGATGGATTTCCAGCACTGTACGCTCCTCTCCTGCAAGCTTCCCAGCAGCGCCCACTCTCATAGGGCTGGAATATCCCATGCTTTATCCATAGCAATCTCCAGCTTCCACAGTGAGCAGAAACATCTGCAATGCAAAAACGCTCCTCAGGAGATTTCCAACCCGGGACAACCACCCCCTGGCAGCAGCAGGAGCCCAGGAGAGGGGAATGGTCCCATGGGTCCAGGCAGCAACGCTCCAGCCCAGTGATGCGGATGGGGCCATGGCAAGGCAGTGACCCAAGAGACAACGCGGCTCCACCACGAGCAGGGAAGCAGGAAGGGTCCTGAGCCTCACCCTCCAGCACAGCAGGAAACAACGGGTTTCTTCCTCGTTTTTAAGCTGCCAGCAAATACATCCAATGGCTCAATGAGCCTCCGGCAGCAGCCCTGCTCCAGCACGGGGCATGGAAATGAAGACACAACATCCCACTGTGGTCCACAGGAACGTTTAAAGGTGTTTATCTCCCCTTGGGCATGCAGGAAGCGGTGAGCAGAATCCATGTGGGAAGTCTCCTCGCTGGGCAGTGCTGGTTTGAAGCCTCAGCCCTCCATCCAGCATTGGGGTTGGGCTGCGCACAGCTCCATGGGGTAGCAAAGATCACATCCCAGCAGCATCATTCCGTCTCTGTGTGCCAGCCCAGGAGAGGTCAATGTACATCCCTTGGGAATCACATCCTGGAGACTCCACGGAGAGGGATAAAAGGCATCTGGGACTGCACGGCGCAGAGGGATGCAGTGAAGCTCCTCAGCGATGCTGCTTGCTCGGCATCTTCTCTGCTGGAAAACCCATCCTTCCCTCCCCTGCCCCTTACTCCCTGGCAAAGGAAAACTTTGGCCCCCAAAAACCTCCCTGCAGAAGGGATGAGTGCCCCATGGCTCAGCCAATGGCAGGGACAAAGCCGGGTGTCACCTCTGAGCAGGACCAGGGTTCTGCTCAATGAAGTCACACACACAGAGCAGCGCATGCAAGGACTGGGGCAGCATTCCAAGGTCAGGGACCCTCCCGACACCTCCCCAGGGTACCCATTGATTGAGACCCACTGAGGATGCTGCGCAGGGCTCCTCCTCTGCTGGCAGGACCCCAAACCAGGCTCAAATCCCTGCAGAGCTCAGGACATCAGCCTGGTGCTGCAAAGCCAGCCCTGGGTGACCTGCTCCAGTGGAAGGGGTCCCTGTCCATGGCAGGGGTTGGAACCGAATGAGCTTTCAGGTCCCTTCCAACCATTCCATGATTCCATCCCAGCGTGGGCCAGGCAGGAGGAGGGAGATGGAGATAGGCAGTCACAGAGATGTTTTCCTTCTGGGGTCCCTCAGCAGGTGCCAGCCAGATAGGGTGAAGATATGAAGAGGTTACAATTGATGAGGAAGGCTGGGGAGGAATATCTCGCACGTAGAGTGGTTTTAATTGGATTATGTACATCATGCTTCATGCCTTTGTTAACCGATTTAATGGTTCACCACTTAAGTTCAGCACTTGGGTTAAATTTAGTAAAGTAGTCTAATCATTTCCAGAGCTATAAGCAAATCAAGGGCTCAATTTCACAGGAGCCTGAAGCAGAGGAACTCGGAGACAATGGCCTAGATGCATAAAATTAACAGTTCTTGACCTCAAAAGGGGCAAAAAAAGGAGAGGTGATTTGAGTGATTTGGTGGCGATTCCCTTCGCAGCACCTGCACCAAGATGTGGTGTGGGTTATAAAGAGAACAGTGGAAGGGTCTTGGTTGGAAGGGACCTTAAAGCTCCTCCAGCCCCAACCGCTGCCAGGGGCAGGGACACCTTCCCACTGGAGCAGGATGCTCCAAGCTGTGTCCAACCTGGCCTTGAACACAGCCACGGATGGGGCAGCCACAGCTTCTTGTTGTAGGGCATGGAGGGGACACAGCAGAGCCACGTCCCCCCTGCTCCAGCGCTGCCTTCCCATGGGACACAACAACCTGCTGCATGCACCAAGGGGAGGAATCCCATCCACCCCCCTGCCTGCGCTGCCCCAGCTCTCCCTGTAACTCCTGCCTGCGGGAAGTTCATCAGGCAAAGCCATTTAATGGCTCGGTGCTTAATGATGGGGATGACACTCGCTCTGATCCAAGGAAGCAATTACCTTGGAAATGGGGGTCACGGGCCCTGCTCATTTACCTTAATTGAATTCCAATATCTGCTGTAGCTGCCTGGGCTCCGGGCTGTGACTTACAGCTCATCAAGCAGAGCATCCCCTTCGCTGGCTGTCTCTGCCAGGGGGAAGATGCAGGCAGCAGCACAGCCCCCATGCACCGACACAATGGGATGCATTCCCATCCCCAAAAGCCCCACCATGAAGGAAAGCCAAAGGTTTCCTCAGCCCCAAGGGCTGTAGGAGCCCGGAGCAGGATTCTGTTACCCATAAACCCAGCAAAATCTTATATAGGAGCAATAAGTGCAGAGAATCACAAGATCCTGTGGCTTAAGAGAGAAGAGCAAGGAAAGGAAATGAAAACTCAGTGTTTCCTGGAAAACAAGCACCTGGAGGAAGGAGCCCTCCCCAGGGGGATACCCATGGCCCAGGATGGAGCAGCTCCAGAGAGCAGATTCACTGCAGGACTGAGACCATCACATCAATGAGGGAGACAATAGAAATTGTTAAGTCTTAAAGGACAAAAAACCCATCCCAAATCTGTGAGAAAGAACCCGGTAAGAGGGGAGAGGGTAAATCAGTGCATGGAACAACAACAACTCCATCAAGTTTACAGCACATTCCACATCAACAGCCCACACAGAGACATGCCTGGGCTCAGGGGGTCCGGGAGGGCTCCGCTCCTCAACCTTCATGGAGAACAGGGAATTCGGTTGGTGGAGGCTCCCAGGGCTGCATTAACACCCAGGGAGGGGGATCCCCCATCTCCCTTGATGCCAAACTGGGGAAGTTTTGGTGTTTCGGGGGAGTTTTGGTGTTTGGGGGGGATGCTGTGGGATAGGGGGATGCTGTGGGATAGGGGGATGCTGTGAGCTGCCCTTTAACCCCGCCTGAGCGCAGGATTGCCTCTGCTTATGGTAAATGATAGGAATAAAAGGGGTATACACACGGTGAGAGGCAGATTGGGAAGTCCACGTACCCCGATGATAGCATTCAACTCCGTCATTGTCACTTGCTTGGCACGCTCAACAGCCTGTGCGACTTGCTGTTGGTGCTGCGGGGACAGAGGTGCACAGGCAGGTCAAGAGCTGGGCATGGGGACACCCCCCCAGGGTACAACCGCCCAGAGATGGTCACCCCCCAGTTTGGGTCTATATTTTCTATAGGGTTTACATTCTTCTCACAAGCAGCAGCCCCATGGATCACAGGGTGCCAAAGGAGCCCCTCGCAGCCTTTTGTGCCCCATAGGGCAGGATAAAGCCCTCTGAGGTTCCAGCTTGCCCCACCCCAAGGGTCTGCAACACACATACAGGATGGGAGCCCCACAGAGCACCCCAAAAATATGGGTTTGGGAGCAGGTCTATGCGATCCCCCAGGCACTGCCTTGCTGGGGAGCCCCCCCAGAAGCAGCAGCAGCAGCAGCATCCCCACCCGGGCTGTGGAAGCATCCTTACCTCTTGTGACAGAAAAGGCATGATCTGGGCTAAAATCGTGTTGAGTCTTTTAGCAATTTCTGTCTGGAAAGAGAAAGAGGAAGAAGAAAAAGCAGGAGTCAGCACCGAGGGGGCTCCCGCAGCCTGCACGAGGCTTCCCAGCACCAGCCTCTGCATCCCCATCCCCTCCCGGCCACACAAGAGGAAGCAGCAGCTCCCAAAAGAGGCAATGAAACCGCTTTTGTGCATCCTCTGCGGTCACCAGCGCAGGGACACGGCCCCGCTCCTGGGATGCTTTGACCCCCCTTCCCATCATGGGATGCTTTGATCCCTTTCCCACTGCTGGACCGAGTGGCACGGGCCACCCGCAGCAGTGTCACACCAGCCTGGGCTCCTCTGGCCTGGAGGAAACGGAGCCACAGCTCTGCACCCATGGAGCAGCCGCTGCTTTCCAAAGGGCTGGAGCACAGGATCAGTCCCTCACATCCTGCAGGGATCAGGCACACACAGATAACTCCTCACCATCCACTCCCAGCGCTCATCGTGGACACTGAGGTCCTGCAGAAGCAGCCCCAGGAAGCACACAGCACCCGGGGGACTGGTGCTTGGCCAGCAGCAAGGACTCTACCGAGTGCTCTCCCCACCCCAAAGCAAAGCTCTTCAAGTTCCTCCCCTCCATCCTTCTATCACACTCAGGAAACTCAGCCCATTGACCCCCATCGGCTCCACCGCATCAGACCTGAGCTCAACAACAAACCCGCGCTGCCCAACTGCCCCTTCTCCAACATCTCCATGCAGTGGGAATAGCGTTGTCCCACCCCATGTACCCTATGGACCTTCCCACTCCGCTCACAGAGCCGAATGAATCCCAACAGTTAACGGCGGCCGCAGCAGCTGTGAAAACAGCTCCTGGTCCAAGGCAAACACTGCGCGCATCCCGCGCCGCAACAATGCCCGGAGCCGAGCCCTGGCGTGGAATCAAACGCCCTGAAATTCCTTCCGACAGCCCCACACGGGCCCTTATCAGGCACAGAAGTGAGCAACCGGGTCCTGCTCCAGCTTCCCCCTTGGTGAGGTGCCTCCTGAGACAGCCAAGAGCCATCCCCCCCGCATCACCGCATCCAGCGCCCCAAGGCTTCCCCTGCCCCAGGATGTGTGTCCCACAGTTTAATGCCAGCCCCTGCGGGGTGCTGACACACAGAAAGGGGCTCTCAGCTCTATCGGCTCTCAAATGCCATAAGGAAAAGCACCCCAAATGTCACAGTTTGGAGGGAAAAGAATGAGCAGAGACTCAATGCTGCCTCGGAGGAGCTGGAGCACATTAACCTTACTACGACATCAACTTAACAAGCACAACCAATATGCCCTGTGGTGACCATTAGCAAGCAGATGTCCTGATGTCCCCCAGCTCAGGCTCCCCCCATGGAGGGAACCAGCCTATGGAGACCCCAGGGACCTGCAACGAGGGGTCCCCACGGACCCACAGCACCCCCACACGGGGATCACCGGCGTCGGCTTCAAAGGAACAGGGATATTTCTGGCCATCATCTTCTCCGCAGGCACCCGGTGATTGGGTTACACCTGATGCTTTTCTTAGCCCTTGCACAGGGCAGGGAAAGGCACCGCACTGAGGAGCAGGCATCTGGAAGTGGCCGTGGCTGCGACTCCGGTTCTTTGGCTACAGCTGCCCAAGGGCTGCAGCCACTGGGATTAGCAGGGACCCAAACACCAGGATGCTCCCTGCCCGGAGGAAGGGCTCCGGTACCGGGCTGGAAGATAAAGGCACAGAAACCAGACCCGGGCACACGGTGCAGGAACGTGATTGGCACCATGTGTGCCACCAACCACCCTGGCAAAGCCGCTCCGCTTCCAAGCAGCACTGATAAGCACCCAGGGCTCACACCAGGCGCTGCTCAGCGATAGGTAAACCTCTTGAAAGGCCTTTTTGGCACCGAGGCATCGATCAGATTATATATAGACTGCAGCACCATTAAATATTCATTCCTCCAGATGAAGCCTATTGGATTCTGGATGCGACAAGCGCCCGGCGCACTGCTCCTCCAGCACGGCTGCTGCTCCTCCGAGCTCCTTCTTGCCAGCCCCCAAGTTCTAGAACAAATTCCATCCTTATTTGAGGTGCAAACAGGAGCAGTCCCTCCGGCCACGCATCACAAAGGTGGTTTAGGTGCAAAGGAACACATAGCAGCATCCAAACAGGCTGAGGGAGGGAAGGTGCAGAGCTCTCCCCCAGCACCTTCATCACCAACACATCCAGACAGACACAGCGACGTTTAAATCCACATTTACATCCACTTCTGCTCAGGCTTCCAACAGAGAGTTGAAGAGAAACTTTGAGCTCTGCAAAGAGAGAGACTTCCCCACGTGGGATTCAGTGAGCAAGAAGATATTAGATGTCCACACTGTTATGTTTACAACCACGAGGTTTCCTGTTAACAGGAGATTCAATCATCTTTAAATATTTGTTCACTTTAACTTTGCCCATTCCCCAGCAAATTAAACTCCAGTTGTCCCCATTAAAAGTTTAATGGGGAGCGAAAGGGGATCCTCCGTCGCGCCGGGAACAGGGGAGGGCTTCATACCCGGCACCTTCCCCATGACAGGACTCATTCATCACCTCGCCCTGAGCAGTGCAGCCCCCCCGGGCCCCCCCCAGAGCTGCTCCTGCCAAGAAAAACCTCTGTTCCCGGCCGCGGGTTGCCATGGCAATCCCAGCCTCTGCATCCCTGCATCCCCTCCTGTGCCCTGCATCTTCACTGGACCATCACCGAGATGAGACGGAGGCTGCAAATGAGCTGTGGGGGAAAGACTTGGGGGGGCTGCACAGGGCACACCCATGGGAACCACCTGGGATTCTCAACCTGAGCAGCAGGATCATAGAATCATGGAATGGTTTGGGTTGGAAGGGACCTTAAAGCCCATTCAGGTCCAACTGCTGCCTCGGGTACGGACACCTTCCATAGAGCAGGATGCTCCAAGCCCCTGTGTCCAACCTGGCCTTGAACACTGCAGGGATGGGGCAGCCACAGCTCCTATGGGACACCTGTGCCTCAGCACCCTCACAGGGAAGAGCTTCTGCCCAAGAGCTCATCTCAGTCTCCCCTCTGGCAGTTAAAGCC
>JAOEHX010068564.1:0-26050 GCA_025448015.1 Bolborhynchus lineola
TATGAGGAAGAAATTCTTTACTGTGAGGGTGGTGAGGCACTGGAATGGGTTTCCCAGGGAAGCTGTGAATGCTCCATTGCTGGCAGAGTTCAAGGCCAGGTTGGACATAGCCTTGGGTGATATGGTTTAGTGGGAGGTGTCCCTGCCGACAGCAGGTGGGTTGGAACTGGATGATCTTAAGGTCCTTTCCAACCCTAACTATTCTATGATTCTATATGTAACTCCTCCATAGGAGCAGGATCAGCCCTTACCTTCCCCTGGGTAAGAAATAAATTACCTTTGATGGGTCCCCACAAGCTCTCCCAGCACCACTGTTAAGCCTCACACTTAGATCAGCTCCCAGTGATTTCATTCTTTCAGCACAAGGAGGTTTAGCATTTGTGAAAATAGATGGACAGTGATCCTCCCAACAAGGTAACTGGAAGTCTCCTCACAGAAGCAGAAACACCACACTCTGCTAATAGGCATCTCCGGAAAAAAGTAAGGAGCTTGCGCCACTGCAGCATCCTACTGCTTTTCCAAACAAGGGGAACTCTTCAACAAGCTCTTCTGATTGCTCTGTCATTGAATAGCTAGTGTATCAGCACAAAACAAGACACGTATTAAGAGCCTTAACTGTTGGAAGCTGTGCTGCTCTAAGCTACTGCACAGGAAAAACTAGACATTCAAGGTATGTCCTCATTCTGGGGCTCATCTGTCAAAGGACACTGCATCTACTTTTACTGAGACCAGCATTTAAAGGGTTTCTGGCAGCTAACAGCTGGGCTAGCACAGAGATTTCAGAGAAATCCAAAGGCTGCCATCACAGCTATCACAAATATTAGTCACCATGGACCTGGCTTGATTGAAGCCAGCGACAAAAGACTGAGAGTCTTAATCCCTTTCCCCTCAGGCTGCCTGGCTCTGTGTTCCAAAATGTGATAAAAACAACAGTCAGGCTGACACACCCGGGTGGTATTCCTCAGCCTAAGGTTTGTTTGCATACATCACTTCTTGTTTTGACTGTGCTGTTGCTGCACATGCCTCTCTTATCCTGAAATACTGCTACTTTCCCTTTTAGTTTCCTGATTTGAGGGAATTGTCCTTTCATTTCTTGTCAGCAAATAAGCCCACTTTCTTTTTCCTCCCCAGTTGCTAAATTTTAATTTATCCTTTCTTCTTGCAGCTGCATTTTGGGCTGGTTACATGCTACCAGCTGACTAGAAAATCACTTTTTTTCTGAGCTACTTCATCTCCAAACACTTGCCCCCAACCTCCCTTGGAAATGAAAAACCTAATGACAGGTAATGCTAACATCTTTTGAAACAGCCAGGGCAAAGCTGAATACACCTATTTATGCCACTTATTTGCTTCCTGTACAGAAGGGAGCAGCTGCTGTACTCCCAATTCTTTACTTGCAAACTCTGCATAGTGAAAGCAGCTATTGCTTAGCATTCCTACAACACAAGCAGGAAAAGCAGTAAAATCCCAGAGAATTTCAGTGTTTCCACCCCAGGAACAAATGACACTGGAAAAGCCTCAGTCTGCCTAGCTATATGTTTACTGTAATCCAGACTTGAAAATCTCAGTTCTATTAACAGATTATGCAGCAGCTTTCTCCATTTATTGAGATGGGCTACAGGGTTATTAACAGCACTGTGCAGATATCTGCCACAGAAAAGGCCCACTGCAAAGAAGTTACAAATGAGAAATCTGATCTTGGTAACACTAGCATCCGTAGAGCTCTGCAATCAGGGGCTATCAGCAGCTCACAGGTTCCATCCTTAAGGTTTCTAGGTGATAACTGTACAATCTACTAAACGCACATTCCATGTAATTAAACATTAGCAGATAACCTAAAGCCTCCTACCCAGTGGGGTCCAAAACCCATTAAACCTGTCTCTTGTAAGGTAAGGCCAGAACACATTTTACATGCAAATTTACAGCCAAGCTCCCTGTAGCAACTGTGCATGCAAAATGACTTTGACTTTTGCTTTATGAAATACCTTTTCCTAATTCTGTATCAACACAACCATATGCTGCACCTCAGCTACTGATGTATGGTATCCTCTGCCTTTGGGCATCCCACATGCAGGAAGGAGCCTGCCCGACGCATTGCAAACACTCCCGCATCATCCGTGCAACCTGAAGCAGAGCATTCAGTGTGAGAATACAATTAACAGCCACATGTACAAAGTTCAGCATTATAAGTGTAACAAAACAGAAAACAATGTTATAGTTACATAGTTCTTTTAGTTATATACTAAAAAGTTCTAGAGCTGACATTTAAAAATCCTGGTAAGATGACTGCAAGGAATCAAATCATGATTTACAGAATGCCTCTGCAAGTAGTTTATGAAAGCCCAATGAAATGAACAGCAGCTTTAAGCCTATTAAAGACACAAGTAGCAGAAGTTACAGGTAGAGTACAAAGGAGGAAGTGGTTATAAGCCACGACTCTGGCTTAAAAAACTGTTAAAATATAAGACCATCTTTTAATACATATTAATTAAAAGCACTAATATTAGTGTCCATAAATCATAAAATGTTTTGTCTTCGGCAACTTGTCTATGGGCATCACTACTTGACAAAGCCAGGCTAGAGAAACCGGTTCCCAAAAGATGCTTTCTTCTATGTATTGCTATGATTTCAGGGTCATGTCCCAGGCCAGGCTGTGCTACAGGAAGCTAAACCATGGGTTCTTCCTCCAGCAGAATAAGGAGAATGAACTTTTTGAGGATGAGAAAGAGCCACAGAAGTCATCAGATTATCATCTCCTGAGCAACCTCTTCATCTTCAGGCCAAAGCAGGGGGGTTAGCAGCTTGCAGAGAAACAGGAACCAAGCTCTTACCCACATCAGGTACTCCAGACTAAAGCCACCACCCAGCTCAGAAAACAGTTTTCTGCAGAGGAAAGATGGTTCAGGAACAGAGCCATGCACTGGGATTAGAGGAAAAGTGGACACTTACTTGTGCATCCTCGCTCTGGAAGGCTGAACAATTAATACTTAGAAAAATTGATTTCATGCCCTCACAGCATTTACCTGATAGAGTGTGTGGTAGGGAAGCCCATTGTCAAGGGCAACCTCATGGCACATGGTTCGCATTAGTAGTAAAGGGGGCTAGAAAGAACATAGCCAGCTTATTGCCAAAAACAACGCACCATGTACTGATACAAACATATCAATGCACCTCTCCAAGAGTGACCTTCTCAGAGTTGCATAATGGTGCAGAAGCACGTCTATGTAAGTAAACAGAAATCTGAATGTTTGGAATTCTATGCAAATCATTTTCAAGCTTGTCAAAAGTAAAGCCACTTGAACATGTCTGCAGCAATCTCGCCTTTCAGTGCTTCCCAGCTAAAGGGCGAATGTCAAAGCAAGATCTTGGTTGTGTTTTATCCTGCACACTTCTAGCATAAAATATGATAACTTAGTTGGGAAAATGGCACAAAATTTAAGTTCTTCTTCAGAGTCTTATTATAGCTGAATACTCTGCGGACAGTACCACAGCCATCTTCAAGAACTATGTTCTGGACACCCATTTTAAAAGTCAGGCTAGAGCCCTGCACTGTCACCTCAGCTCTTGACTGAATACTACTTAACCACTATTAGGCTTTTAAAATGCTCAAGGATGAGATACACCCTTATTGAGAAACAGCTCTAAACTGTAACATTAAATATACCTAAGTCTCCTAACGAAATGCAGGACAATTAAATCTCTGAATGCTCTCACACAACTTACTGTAACTGTATTCATCATAATCTTTCAGCCCAACATGACAAACCTACTTCTGTCCATCAGGATACCTCATTTGTGAAACTGCTTCTCTTAATACAAGCAAAAAAATACATCCTTGGGAGCAATAGAAAGGGATAGCTGGGTATTTACACAAGGAAAATAATCACCAAAAAGGACAAAGTTAAGGTTACAGATGTGACACCCTACTGAGCAATCTCCTATCCATATTCATAGAGCAAGAATAAAAGGCCACCATTTTTATAGCTCCCACCACCTCACATTTACTTATCCTATCTTCATCACAAGGAGTCTACAAACTCCTGAAAACAAAGACTGAATTTAAGCTGTGTGGCATAGGAACAATACAACTATAAGAAATGATCCTGTAGGTCTCCCAGCAAGAAGACTTAACCTACTTGAGTAAGGGCTCAATCTACTGCATACTCAATTCCCCCAGGGTTCAGGAGTTGGCTCTCCCATGACTTTAGTCAACAAATAGGCAAAGAGATTTCACACCTCAGAAGTACATTTCTAAGCTGCATGGAGCTTGGGCAGGTATGGCTGCTCTGGATGCATCTACATTTAAGATAGAAAACTAGGATCTAGGAGTACTAGGTTCTTAAGCAGAAAAAAAAGGACTAATGGAGTCTTGGTTACAAAAGCTGAAGATAGCGGTCATGTTTCAGCTGTTGGCCCCTGGGATATACAAAGTATTACTCTGATCCTTTGGGCAGTGCATTTGCTTTTTAGCCCAGGGTTCACTTAAGTCAGACCTTTGACATCCCACAATAGCAATCAACTCTCAGAGGAAGAATATGAGAAGCTTCAGGGCTCATTAGCAAAGTTTCATGCCTACTCATGAGGGGGGCTTCACCAGTTTAAGTGCTACCTTAGGGAAGATCTGCTGCAGTCACAGTTCTGGGTAATACAAAGATTTGAAAGCTAAATTTAGGCTGCAGTTGATACCAAGCTACCTAGTTTAGCCACAAGACCACAAAGCTCTGCATGAGCTAACTTGCCTAGCAGGCCTGGGGGTTATGCTTTTATTAGCAGATCTTATGCTCTCCTAAAATACACCTCCTCAATTCTTCCAATATACTGCGTGGGAAGGATATGCCTCACAGTAACTCAAGCGTTAAGTGGATTTGTATGCATACCTCCCACACAACTTGAACATTTAGAGCATTTCCCACCATTCCCTCTCCTATATATTTATAGATATCTTGCTACATTAACTCAGTCACTGGTTCAGTTTTTTCCCTTGCTGCAGCTGCACTAAGCCAGCCTCTAGTTTGTTGCTAACTGGTTATCCATTACAGAATAGCTAATACAGTTTCACCCTTTCAAAGTACTAAATCCACAAATTCAGAGTGGGGAAAACTACCGTAAAACCCATACCACTATTCTATGAAGGTTGAGATTCTGTAATCACATTAAAACAGGGGTATACAGTGCTCTCCTCTTACTCCTACATTGATCAAGAGAAAGGAATTGGTTCAGTGGTGGTACCAAAAGAAATCAAGTGGCTTTGAAATCCTCCACAAGTCAGCCCAGATTAAATGAGTCAAAGTATGCTGTAAACCAACTGGGATACTCAAGTCATGCAAAAAATTACTTAAATAACAGCACAACGGCAGATAGCTAGGGCCAACTGAATTACTGCTTCCCATCTCCTGCTATTCATGCACCTGTAAAATGACTTCTTGAGACACAATTAAAAGGCAGGCAGCAAATCACATTTTTTGCTCTTGATACACTAATTTAATGCATTCCTTTAGCAAACTAATCCTGTAGATGCCAAACACTGTATCTATTTGCAACACTGAGCTTACTATTGCATTTCTGGATCTTTGTTTTTGGTACATGTATGCTGCCAGTATACATCTGGCATATAAACTGCAGATGAACACTCACAGATGGCATAAAATACCTAAGGAAATGGTTTGCCCAAATACAGATGTGGATGAAATGACTCAGAGTGCCTTGGCTGGCAAGTATGTGAAGATGTACATGAAATTTCTCTGCAAATAACTCCCAAGCTAGTGCCTTTACACAGTGCTTAAGGAAGCCTTCTACAGCAGTTGATTGCTACTGGGACTAAATTCATATGACTTCATATTTCATATGGTGTCTAGATATTAGATTTCTAAAGATACCACATTTCTAGATATCACATTTCTGAAGGAAAATTGTTTGTAACTTAAGTGCTTTTTTCCTTGCCGCCACACATGTATTTACCATCATTACATGGACAAGCCGAGTGAACAGTTTCTGTTCAGATGACCTAAGTTATCTCTGCATTTCACTACTTCACACAAACTGTACATGCTTTACACTATAATGTAGTCTTGAACAGGGTGTCCCAAATGTTTAACCACACTTGAAACTAAGGCAAGTATAATATATAAGCACTAATTAAATATTTTCACCTCTGCTAACATGTGAAATTGATAAGGAAAGCAGAAAGCATGTGGCTAAAAACAAATGTAAACATCAGTACCTTTATCAAAGAATGGTACTTTGAGTGTACTGTTCACCATCTGCTGTATACCCTTGCTTTCTTCTATTTTTTTCATCTCTTACAAGACAAAAATCATTTTATTTTAAAGAGAAATCTTATTAAATAAACTCTCCACAATACAATGTCTGTAATCAAAATATATTGGCAGTCAAAACCACTCCGAAACAAAAACACCCTAAACACTGTGGGGGAGCTGTGCCTGCAGTTCCAGAATTTTGTCCTTAATGAATATCCTTGCTCCAAGGGTGGTTCATTCTTTAGGAGAAATGGCATAACTCCCATCTGGTCGCCATACTGCAGCAATTTGGCAGAAGGAATAACAGATGCTGGGACTCCAAACTGCTTCCACACTTTTTCCCTGTCCCTTAAGGGAGTTGCACAGAGTCATCACTGAACTGTTAATGGGTGCAAGATGTGTATTTTCTTCAACACTGAAGACTGTAAGCCTGGGCAGGAAGTGAGGGGTGGCAAGACTTTTACAGCTAAAGGAGCCACTTAGAATTCTGTTAGTGTTCAACTAAAGTATGTTTTCCTCCCTTATCTCAATAGTTCGGCATCTGTCTTCCTTCTCATCCCCTCAATGTAGCCATGGAATTGCTTGGAATTTAAAACAGACTAACAGAGCCTGCGCAGGCGTGGTACAAACCTGGCTAAATCACAGCTCATGGTAATCAACCCACTTCAGCACACAGAAACAGGTATGAAACGTGTGCAAGCTGAGATGCAAGCAAATGGATTTCTCAGCCAACCACATCTTCATTAGGCTCCATAATCTACACTGTAACTTCTTTACAGCACCATTTTGTTATTTATGAGCCCTGAGCAGAGAACTAACATTGAGGACAGGGACTGATGACTGTACAGAAAGCTTACTTGTTTCAAACTCCAGTTTAAGAGATGCAGAAGGACAGAGGAAGGAGCACAGCAGGTCTTAAAAATCTACATGGGGAACAATTAGAACACTTGGGCTTTACAAGATGCTGTTATCTGTATTTATGCAGGTAAAGCAAGTTAAAAAATCAGCACCCCACCCATACACAGATAAGTTCCAAAGGATACTCAGTGAATGCTTTCATAGAATCTCATTATATTTTACAATAAGCAAAATCATTTGAGTGTCTCCTTGGCAGGTCTCATACAAGTAAGAATTGCACCAACTTGGAACTAATAATTTTAAGGAGATTTAAGGAGGCATCTGAACGACGCATTCATTTCAGCATGGAAGGAAACTTGGGAGTCCTTCAAAGTGTATTTAAGCTTCATCTGGCACAAAAATAAATGTTCCTCATGCAGAGCAATCTCACATGAATGCCCCATGCTTTCTGGGTTTAAGGACAACGTCAAAACTCAGCCATTTATTCCCAGAAGGCATTAATGACATAAGCATGGGTATTTTTTTTGCTATTAATCTGGTTTATTCCCTTAAAGCAAATCAGCAATTCAGACTGGACAGTGAATAAAGTGTGGGGGTTTAGTTTCATTATATCAAATATTCTGTACAATCTGATACAAGGCACAAGTTGGTTTAACCACAGCGTCTTTTTTGGATAGATCTGACCCACATAGCTGCTTCCCTCTGGGTGATGAAATACAAGAATAAATATAGCAGCGTGTTGGAAACCGTGACAAGCTGTAGTTAAACTCATCTCCCCTCGGTGCTAAAACTAATGGTGGATTTTCTCCATTTTCCCCAAGACTGCGCTTTGCTGTTACTGATGTTACAACAAACCACCCCCCCACGCCCCTCGGAATTCTTCCAGAAGTGGTCCCAACTTTATTCATGTCTATAACAAAATAATGCACCTAAGTGTTTGTTCCTCAAGCTGAAAAAGGAGGAATGATACAATTAAAATATTAGCAGTGCATGTAATACAGTTGCTCACCCATGCTTCCTACTTGGACATTACAGCATGGTGTGTCATTTAGGCTATGCCATGTACTCTCAGCAACCAGATGGCAGTAAAGAATTCTGCAGGATTTTGTGCTATTTCAGTCTGAGGAACTGCATTTTTATGCCATAAACTCTACTTCCTTGGCTCCAGCTCAGACAGTTCTGGCTCTTACGTGCTCTCCCGTGTGGAGTACTTTGCATGACCTCCTTGAAAACCAGTGCTGTATCACTGAGCACCATCTGCTCATCAAGTCCAGAGGAGGCCATGAAGATGACCAGAGGCTGGAGCAGCAATGCTTTGGAGCTAGGCTGAGAGAGCTGGGCTGGTTCAGCCTGAAGAAGAGAAGGTTCCTTAAGGGGAAACCTTAGGGCAGCTCCAGTGCCTAAAGGGGTCCTACAAGAAATCATGAGAGGGGCTTTTGACAACAGCATGGAGTGACAGGACAAAGGGGAATGAATGGCTTTAAACTGACAGAGCTTGAGATGAGAGATTAGGAAGAAATTCTTCCCTGTGAGGGTGCTGAGGCGCTGGCACAGGGTGCCCAGAGAAGCTGTGGATGCCCCATCCCTGGAAGTTTTCAAGGCCAGGTTGGATGGGGCTTGGAGCAACCTGCTCGAGTGGAAGGGGTCCTTGCCTGTGGTAGTGGTTGGAACTGGATGGCTTTAAGGTCTCTTCCAACCCAATCCACTCTGTGTTTCTGTGACGTGTTTGGAGCTGCTTATCTGAGTAATGCATGTGCTGGGTTCAACCTAGTCCACTGATTTTGCAGTGCTATTGTTGTGTATATATCAGTTACTCGGTAAGCTTCCCCAGAGACCACCTTGTTAAGTGGCCAAATTCTGCACAAAAATGCGCATCCCAAAAGCTACCTCAGTACCACGGTCCATCAGCTGCTCTGAACTTCTTGTGAGGCCAGCTCTGGAAAAAGACTGAAATACTCAGCAAGGGCCATGCTGGGACGTGGTGCAATGAGTTCTCTGCCAAACAGCCTCTTGTATTTCTAACAAAACAATATTCTGCAGATCCCATCCCAAAGTCACCAACATTTTACATAAACACCCGATATTACCCTCAAAGCTACCAGAATACTGACAGCTTGCTTTCTGTGAGTGATCACACATCTAATTTAAGGCATCCAACTCTTAGTAGAATAAGAATTGTGTGTGCAGAAATGAAAATGAACATTCACCCTTTGAGGCATGAGACAAACCCTAGTGAATTTCTACTGTTCAATTAACTCTTCTCAATTACTGCATTACAAACTGGTTTTAAGGCTAGTACTTGGACTGCCTCAAATCAGCACCGACTTCACCTTTTCAGCCACAAAGGTGAAATTTCAGGTTAAAGTTTTATTCAGTTATAGGAAATCTTTTCACATACATATATATACACACACACACATTAACACTTCCTCATGTCATAATATGACATCCTTATGTTATGATATAAAGCATTTATATGCTTCAAACAGCAAACAACTGGCAAAAGAAGAAATCCTGTTAGTTCTATTCCTCAGCTACCTGAAAATCCTAGTCACGGAAATAACATTGTCCAGGAGTGAATCAAGTATCACATTTCTTTACAAGTAGCACACAAGCAAATTCGCCTCAACAGCTGCAAATCCACTTCTGCTGAAGCAACCAAGTTTCTCTCTAGGTTTTCTCTCTATGAATTTCCCAAGAGGTAGATTCACTCACACCCTCAACTTTGTAAAACAGTAGGGAACACTTGACCAGTTAATTATTTTGGCTGCTCTGTAACACTGTAACCTAGTCCCAAGTGCAGAGAGATGCAGTCAGACTCTGCAGAAGTCAAAAGTACCTAGGTTCAGGTTGATTCCTCATAATCCTCCAAGTATTCCTCCTTAACTTGCCAGAGCTCCTCCTTACAAGCCTGCACCAAAAGCGGAGCAGCTCAGAGATGCTATGTGCTGCCTCCATCAAATCATGTGGACAGATTTACTTACTAAATTGTGCCAGTATCATGTTTTAAGTGGTGCTGCTTAATTTCCTACTGATCCAAATGTTAGGCTTGAGATGAAGAAACTTTACACAATATTAAATCCCTTTACAATGTCCATTATCACAACATAGCATTTCTTCCACTGCAATACTCTTGCAAAGGAGCACTTAGATGTTCACTTTTGGAGAATTACTTTAACACTGAAGAAACCCTGCAGGAAGTACCATTACCTGTGGAAAAGACATCCTGTCAGGACACTTCGGAAGAGAGGTCTGGTGATGTGACCTGGAGCCAGACAGTCCTTCCCACTTTTCACCAGGAAAGCCCTCGTCCAGGAGGCGCATTGGAGTCCCAAGTGTTCTCAGTCCCACAGTGCAACCCAGAGAAAAGGGAAGGACCTTGTGGAAGTTTTTACAGGGCTAGCAGAAGCTCTCACATTTAGTCTGGCTGGGAGAAGAGAGTGCATGAAGTGGTCTGTTTCCCATGGGAATGCAGTGAAGACAACTAAAACTAATGGTAAAAAGTACGGATTCCTGAAGTATACTGCAATGCAGAAGCATCTTCAAGGCAGGTAAATACTATCATCTCCCCTTACAAACATGATCTTTCTACTAAGGGAGAGGAGACTGAACAAGTTGAAGCATATGTACCATATAAATACACATACATCCATATACAGCAAAAAGATAACCCAAAATATTTTGTGCGCAAAGGTTTTGAGCATTGGTGGTGTATTTTCATGTAGAAATTAGCAGTAACACATTTGGAATACTCAAAATGAAGGTGCAAACCCCTGATTTACTTGCTAAACAGGTGAGATTTTAGTCTTTGCTACTCACACTCAGTGCACAATTTATCGACTATACCTTTCCTTTCCCATTCCTGAAAATCTAGACCATTATGGCTCTTCCTTATCCTACCAATACTATCTGCTACACCCGTAGGTCCCTTCATGAAACTCACTATCATTCCTGTAGCTTTACCTCTAACTCTACCTCCTTCTTGCCACTAAATAAATGAATAAGTACATAAGTAATGCAGAATTTGAAAGAGGCAAGTAACTTGTCAATGGATACTGTGATTAAATATCAATGATAAATGCACTTAATTCAGTACTAAGAGAATTAACAGTGTCACAGGCAGGGAAACAGAAACAAACATCCAGTAAGGCAATATGCTTAAAACTAAGTTAGTTTTGCCCCAGAGCCTTGCCTACTACATACTTACAAACCTCTTGATTATGGCACCATTTCAGAATTCATGTAGGTCTACAAGATTTCATTTTTAGATGGCAAAAAAAGTGAGTGTTTGGAAAGTATGAAGAAAGGAAGAAAGCAGATGGAGAAGAATGAAAAATGAGCTCCGAAGAATGCATCATTTTCCAAAGTGGTTCTTATATTTCTTTCAAAACCAATATACTGCTACCTCAGGGTTTGCTTTATGTACAATGTTACATCATTTTATCACCAGGAGCGTTAATGTCCCTTTTGTAAGATATTCAGTGAAAATTATATTGCTGCAGCCTACAACTGGAAGCTATAAAACTTGTTAACGTAACAAGAAATATTGCCTTTGTCTTGATAATTGTAACTTCAATTAGCATATTAATACAGTTACCAGCAAGCCCAAAACTTGTTCAAACCAAGGAAGCTGTAAACACACCATTGGGCTCTGTTAGGAGAAACACTGCAGTACATCCTGAAGGTCATGCAACAGGGAAGAACCACGCAGTCATGAAGCCTTCCTCCCACTCCACCTGGCAGCTGCTTGAAGCCCTGTTATGAAAAGGCTGTACCATAGGATTACTGTTTAGAACTGTATTTATCTTGTTTGCTTTCTGTCTTAATAGCTTACACCAATGTTAAGAGTTTTCAGCTCAGAACTCCTGGAAACATCTCCAAGTGTACATGTTTTCACAGAATTAAAGTTCAAGAGAACTATCACAGTTTTCAGAAAGGTCGTTTAGTGTCAGCGCTGTAAAGAGACTTGGGGACTTAAGAAATATCTGGAAGCAAACGGCCTCCAAGATAAGACCTTTACACACATCTACTGGTTGAAAAAAGTGTGAAAACAGAGTTCTCTTTTTGCTTTTCACAGATTCTGACATGTGGCTAAGCTGATTTAGCAAGGGCTCCTCAATATTTAGAATTTAGATTACAAGGCCAAGATGCAAAATTTAACAGCATCACAGACAGCAAGTGCAATCTTCCCACCTGAATCCTCCTGCGCTGCTAGATGGCCCTAGCATTTTTTACCATGGCTTGGATTTAGAGCTACTGTGTAATGCACTTCTACTCTTGAGTTAAACCGAGATGAGCAATGCTCAGCCTTTTCCTTCACTGCTTCATCTGCATCCTCACAGCTTTCAGCTCTGCATTCAAACACTACTTATTCTGAAGTTACTGCAACGGCTGAATTTTGCCCAGGAAAACTTTAGTCTAGGCCAACAGAACACATACCCTAATGCTGAAAAACCACAGCAGTTTGATTGTATGCTACTGGTATACGTAGAAGCTTTAGTAGAGTACCAGCGAGTTTTTATTAAAACTCTCCATTACTAGCTCAAACTTAAAAAGGACACTGGAGCAGTTAATTTTGGAAGGGGTAAGCAGAAAGATCCAGCACTGTTAGGAATCCAGCCAAGTGCTCCCGTGCCTCAGCTCACTACTCAGAACTGCAGCAGGAGCTCCACACAGGACGCAAGCCTCCAGCTGTGGGCATCACATCTGAAGACCAGTCTCAGTTAAATGTGCACCAGTAGTATTGCCAGATAGCAAGCCTCTGGCACCTGGTAATACCTTGGCTTCATGAACAGCCCTCTTGATTTCAGCACTGAGCTTGTAAAATAAGAGAATAAGCACAGGATTCACCATCTGGCCCTCTGTGGATACCTACAAAGCCATAAAGCTGCTGTTCCTGAGGAAAATTCAATTTTATGACTTGTTAATGGGTTTAGATCTCAAACTTCCCATTTGCACTAATGCCCATTAAAGTTAATATTAAAGCTGGCTTACTCGTATCGCCACTTCTTTCTTGTCAGAAATCAATCCAACCCTATCTAGCTTGCTCCGTCTCCACCCCCCCCAGGCTAAACGGTCTTACTTGCAGGCATGATTGCCTCAGAGGAGAACTGACCCTAGATTTGGAAGTAAGTTGCAGGTAATAGTCCTACAAAAATGATGAGGGGATCAGCTTCAAAGCTGAGTGTCAGGGAGGCAATGAACTTCCCGTGTAAACATCAGAAAGCAGGGTTTATAAACTCAACACCTACAGCATGCCTGGGTTTTACTCTCACTTCAGCTGAATAGTTGAGAAAGCTGAACATGCGATCTAAAGAGCGAGCTGGAAAGCACCTTTATAAAAGTCTTCAACCACAGCTGTCAAAGCAGTGACCAATAAAACCATGTGAATGATTGCACCTCCCACATATCTCCTTTTATTGCCTATTCCTCAGAGGCCGGCAATTAATTGTTCCTTGCATTGACACAGTCAGTCTTCACCACCTTGCTTGGCAGGCAGCTCCAGCATTGCCAGCATTCGTTAAGTTCCCAGCTACACTTGCCCTATTTTTGCTTTGAATGGGCTTGTCTGTAGTTACCACATGTATTTTCAGCTTCAATTTCCACTGAATAACAGACAACTATGTGAGGAAGATGCTGGCTTCCCATTTATTTTTCCTCTTTCTGATAACTCTGCTTTGAATATAGCCCTACAGCTACAGCTGTAATAGCCATTATTTCTATCTACATCAGGGATGTTGTGCCAGAGCCTTTTTTTGGAGTGCAAATGGGAGATCAGTTCCCTGCTATATGAAAACTCAAGGAAGTAAAGTGTGAAAGCTCCCAGGAAAAAAACATACAAATAATTTGCATTAGTCATTCATTAATTTCCATTTAGTAAGTGCTCTTGAAAAATTCAGCATACCTGCAACAGGGGCTTTCCCATCTCTCACTGCACTCTGCAGTTAGAAGTGCAGAGTTAACTTTTAGGTAAGGCTGAGCAAAGAAAGCTCATTACTTGCTTCTTCCCAAGGACAGGCACAGCCCCATGGGTGCAGTCCAAAAACTGAACTTTGAAACTACCAAAGACTTCCCCCAATTTCTGTGTCCTTCAAACTGGAGGCTAAAGTAAAACACACTGCCACATGCTTTTCCAGATCCAAGTCCTATACTCAACTGTCTCTTCATTTCCTTCCAAGTAGATCATTGGCAACAGCAAAATCCTGCTATCCTACTTAGAGGAACAGGAAATAAGTATCAATTGTCTGAGTTTGTCTTGGTCTTCAGTAAGTCTCTAGCAGCCAGTGATTATAAATGACTCCCTACAGCTAGACCTAGTCGAGTTTCCAAAGTACATCCATAAGAAAGGAAATACAAGATAAAGGAGTTACCAACTTCAATTTCATGACAAGTTTCTCCCTATTACTGCAGAAATATAAGAATGTGAGTGTGAAATTACTTGGCAAGGGTACTACAGAGATCATCAGCAACACCGAACCCCATAGATACTTCAAGAAAGCAAAAGAAATTAGCTTTATAATAAGCATCATTATAGTCTATGTTTTACATCTTCTAAAATTGCTATTTACCATTACTTATCAAGATGATTAAGAATATTCTGAAAAGGTTAGTGATGGCAAAAGCAGTGTCTGAGTGTATAACAATTCCTCATTGCGAAGTATTGCCTCAAGTGCTACATTCTAAAATATTTAAAGCTCCAAAGGCAGTATTTCTCACAGGTTACTTTCAAAACTCAGTCTCTGCTCCAATCCTTCAGCTCCCCCTGCACACCCGGAGCCATTCAACAAATGAACCATCTGATCAATTCCCACAGGAATATTAGAAATAGTAATATTTGTTCCTGCTGCCATGAACACATTACAAAGGCCATGGAGGAAGATGAGCTAATTGTGTCAGGACAGGGAGATTGGAACTAGATGATCTTAAGGCCCTTTCCAACCCTAACTATTCTATGACTTCATGACAGAAGAGTCAAGGTCATTTCATCCTGCACAGATGCTGCAGAAAATGTCTGGCAGTTCATGGTTTTTGACATCTGAAGCAGCACTCCAATTCTGCTAGCGTGAACAGTTGTATCACATTTTTTGCCAAGGCCTGTATTTGGCTCAAGAAACACCAGCCAGCATAGCAGATAGAGCAGCAGAGTTTCTTCCATTTCCTAACATCTGCCTTACCCATTCTCTGCAGTTCCACACCTAAACCAATGCCTGGAAACAGTCTCCATATGTTCCACAGAACATCACGTTAGAGCAGTATGCTACTCACTGATAACCTGGCTGGCTAAGCTGAGGAAAGGCCCACTTTTAACAAGCAAACAAGCAGATCACTGATGTTACAGCTCTCTCCCTACAGCAAACCACTCTGCTTCTGAATGCTGAGGCACTTTATTTAGATCTACTACTTTATATTGGCCTTTAATTATATATTAAAATGATGCAAAAATATCCATCTATATCTCACAAGTTATTACATGTAAAAGCAAAGGATGCTTTGTAATGCACGTACAGTCCTTGCATGCATTAAGCATTTGGCATCATCTTTCGATGCAGGTTGGCAGCTAAACTTTTGTTTCAAATGCTGAGTTTTCTGCAGGTAAAAATATAGTATTAAAGGAAGACAATTATGACTTCATGATTTCAGCAGAAACCTTTATGTTCAACTGACAGCAGTTACACATCAGAAGGTAAAACTTTGCCTGTACTAGTAATATACTCAAGTCTACACAAAATGTTTTCATTTTTTAAGTGAAAAACCCCAGATAATATAAAAGATCAGCTTTTATTCAAGTAAACTTCAACTTGCACCCCCTTGTATTAAATGTGAATAATCCCAGAGAAGAAAAAGATATTACAAAGATTTAAAAGATTATCTTTTAAGTACTTCCAAAGTGACATGTTACAGAAAGGCTGAGGAGAAAATCCTGCCTTCAGAACAAGTTTAAAAGGCATTAAGTCAGAGAGTTATACACAGAATATTTTTGTAATGATTTTAAATAGATATCTATTTCAGCGAGCAACATCTGACAGAAGCAAAGCCCTGTAAAGAAAGGAAAAACTTTTTCTTTTACTTCAGCCTTCCTGGTAGAATAGCATTCCTTTCTTCAGACTGAGTCCTCCAATTAGAAGTGCACAAGCGCGTCCTTATTCTCATCACATTCCACCTAACCCCAGAAGTAGTGTGTAACAACCTAAGAGTTTCCTTTACAGAGCAGAAAGCTAATTTCTAGTCTGCTGGTCCTTAAAGCAGCAGTGGTAAGTGAGCCGGCACATGAGATTCCACTTCCACGTAAGCCTGTATTAAATGTCCTCCTGGTTTCTTTTCCTGAATATTTCTCAAAATGCAGTTTAGAGCAGTGTAATTATACTCCTCAACATAAAAAACAAA
The DNA here is from genome assembly GCA_025448015.1 of Bolborhynchus lineola. Taxonomy (NCBI): domain Eukaryota; kingdom Metazoa; phylum Chordata; class Aves; order Psittaciformes; family Psittacidae; genus Bolborhynchus; species Bolborhynchus lineola. The sequence goes on from JAOEHX010068564.1 coordinate 16,500, forward strand.
AAGGCAGGTGCCAAGAGACATGTCCTCCTTTTAGCAGTCAACCATGCATGCTGAAAGATACGACGCCTTCTCTCTCTAAAAGAGGGAGACAGACACTTCTGTCCCTGGGTGGCCTCTGCCCTAAGAAATAAAGGGACATGGTCTCTGTGTAGTTCTTTACACAGGTACACTATCAAATTAAAGGTCGGGCATTAAATGGTTCCCTTAGCAACAAACCTTATCGGTATTTTTGAATACAATGAAGGGACATTTCTTACTATAGCAAAGTTCTGCTTAACAGCAGCAACCAGAAGAACGCAAATGCCTGTGTTACTCAGTGTTCTTTTTATTCCAGGGTAGATATTAAGAAAGGAACACTACAGTTCAAGTCCTTAGAAGCAAAGATAGAAGCTCTCAGCGACAGGTTACCTAACTCTTACCGCACAATTGTCCCCATTTGTGGAGGTGTCTTCAGCTGCATAATTTCTCTGCACCACTGCACAGCACAGCCCCACAAAAGCCTTCAAGGGCCCATTGATGCAGAGAATCAACAGAAGAGGCAGGAGTGGCTTTGTGGAAGGAATTTCTCATGCTGGCTTTGTTTTTGGAGACATGGTAATGTCAAGCTACACCTTAACCAGTTCCTCCTGGTAAAGGCAAGCCTTGCATCAGACTGAAAGCACAGAATTCTCATCAAGCAGAAAAACAGATTTTACATCAAGACAGTACATATCCTTTCAGTATCAACCCAGTGTTTAAAAAATACCACATGGGCCCTGAACAGTAAGGCACAGGTGCCATTGATCTTTACATTCTTGTCACACCTCTCCTTGTTTAGAGATTTGCTCAAATAGATCTCATCAGCAGGCCACTGCCGAGGCTTATGATTATACCTCTTTTTATTTCTTCAACTTAATTGTAATCGTGGCCCTTTGTTTCTAATGCACAACTGCCACACATATCAACACGTCCTTTTTGCAGCTGGGTTAATGCTGCTTTCACCCCTGTTTTGCTCTTCCAAATCATCTCCCTTTATAACTCAGGGAAACGCACAAAGATGCTGTTCTGAACACAAAGTCCTCTTCAAAGCCTGCTGCCTGATGTTGCATTGCTAAGTAGAAACTATTCGTGCTAAAATAAAGGCATATTCTTAACTACTTGCGAATGCTAAGCCTCATGCTGGGTACAAACATTCAATGCATCTGTCAGCACGGTTGCTTTTTGCACATTTTAATTTCAGAGCAATTCAGATGCAAGCCCTACCTGCAACTTCTGCACCAGAGAGTACGCTGACCCCTTGGTCCAGAGGCGGTTACACACAAAGCTGGGTGAGCGAACTCATCACATAGCATCATTGCCATGTCTCCAGATGGAGACATCTGCTCCCTCCTCCTAACAGAAAGGATTACTGCTAACACAGGGAATATCAAATGTGAAGAATGGAAACAGGATTCTTCTGGCCAGGTAGCCAATAAACCTGTTCTCTGACACTCAAATACACATTCTCCCCTACATTTTCGTAGTTAAGATGCTTATGAGAACAATACATACTGGCAGAACAGAGAAGAAGCTGTTTGAACTCATCACTGCCCAGAACCCAAAACACAGCTGGCAGCTCTAATTTTAATTCACTAGCCCTGACAGTGCCCTGTCAAACCACCCAGTTCTGTGCCAAGGAAAGTAATGCAGAAAGAGCTTCTGCTCAAAGCCAGTGAGCTTCACATTAGAATGAAAAGGGACGCAAAGTGGTAGAAGGCTGATGAAGGAGATGTGGCTAACCTTGGCCATATTTACTGAATAAATGAATACACCAACAGGACTTGTGCAGCTGGCCCTCAATCACCAGAACTTCAGCAGATCCTCTGCTTCTGTGGAGGGAAGCCTAAAGTGAATTCTCTTCAAACCTCATCCCTGAACTTTAAGATACAGTTCAGTACATAACAGACTTCACAAAAGCCTTAGTAAAGTATCGTAGCCATACAGAAACAGGATAGCAATCTGGATGTTACAAGTGAAGAGCAGCGCCCAACTTTCAGTTGAATCATGTCACATACATTGACCTGAACTCCCTGCTGTGCTTACCAGCACGAGCTCAGTCAGCCCTGGGGATTTGGAGGTCCAGAGCTCAAATAAGCAGTACCAATCTTCTACCTCATAAAAAAGCTGGGTTTGACCATGGACATTAACAATCAGACCTTGCAGGGTAGCCGAGTTGCTCAGGAGTGGGAGCTCAAATAAACTAGTACCAGAGTCATTTTTCCTAACATCTCAAGCAGAGTTTTTCTGTATCATGTAAGCGCCCATAAACAAGGTCAGCCCGCCCCAAGTAGCTGTTGCATACAAAGGGACATGGAAACTGGCATCCCAGAGGGCAGGCTCCTTTACCTGTGGTCCTGTAGTCATATCAGGATAGAAAAGGATGCAATACGAGTCTAACAGATTTTAAGATAACATTGTGCACCTGCAAACACCACACAGAAGCACAAACACAACTAATGCTAGTATGGGCTGATCCATTAAGCTAGCTCATTTTTGGTCAGAACACAACCCATGGCAAATAACCACCCTATGCAGCTACATCAATCTTTCAAGCAGTTTTTTATACTTATCAAAGTAACAAGGATGTTAGATGTGCAGCTCCAATTAGTAATATAGTTCAACATTTAATCCCATCTCTGTCATGTTTGAGGCACAGGTTATGATATTGGGTCACTTAGAAAATCTGTACTTGTGACTTCACAATGGTAGACTCAGCCACTAAATGTTTTCCAGTTTTGCCATACTTCAGAAAACTCAATCTACTTTAAAACACAGGGCCTGCTGTGCTACTAGATTTCTTTTTACTCATTTTATTTTTGGTGAAAGCATAGAGCAATGGTAAGAGAGTTACCAGTCTTAAAGTTAGCACTGGCAAGTTTGGATCTTGAGCAAAGTGAAGTTTCTCCTAACCCTGCATTGCCAGAGCTACATCATCTTCCCCTTTAAAACCAGACCTGCACTTCTAACAGATTGAGAGGGAATGGGAAAATGACGTTTAATTGTGAAGACATTTGGCCACTTTTTCAGGTAGCCCTTCTCCACATGCAGAGCTTAGCAAGCTTATCTGGAGAAAAAGTGTCCAACTCCCTCACATATAGCACCAATTACCTTACAATTGATATAAAATAGATTATATGATAAAATTTGTTTGGTTATCCTATTAGCATACAAACCCAATGGGCTTAGTCCGTATTACAGCTGCCATTTTCCAAGGAAAGTTCTTGGAATCCTGTCTCATTCTAAGCACAATCCCTTGCTGTGGCAGCGTATCAGGTTGGTCTGTTTATCAAGTTTCCACTGAAGTCCAATTAGAAGAGCATTGATAAATGTATCCACTCACCAGCTGTTAGTGTATATGCAAAACTACCATAATTAGCAAATATTAAATACTTTCCCTTTTTAGTAATGTAATCTGGAATACCTGATTTGGCAATTGCTTTTCATTATGAAATCATAACACTACAAAAGATGTCATTTGTGCATGGGTATATAAAGTAAACAGAGTTACATATAAAACTTTGGGCTTCCCTACATGCACTGATTTTATTAGACCCTTTGGCTTTGAGGAAAATGCATGAGTTAGAATTACATCTGCTTCACTTAGAGCATAATTGATTTCAGAAAGGTATTGAGTTTTGTTTGATATGCTCTGACTTGGAGATAAACCTGTTAGCACAAAACCTAAACAGATGCACAAATCACCATGCTGGCAGAAAATAGGAGCTCAGCAGAACACAGCTCCCCAGCAAAGCACTGTAAATAGTGGGAGGTCAATACAGAACTGCAGAACTTAAATAAAAATCAGAGCCCATGAAGCTCTATTTCCTTCAGATCTCAGCAGTGCAGACTTTTAGTAAGTTGAACCTGCATTTAGGATGATACAGTTAAAGAGCTCCTCTCCTTAGCAGAACACATCAGTTCCAAAATTGTTACTAAATGACTTGGACACGGGGAACCCTGTTACCCAGGAAGAAAAGCACAGAATAAGCTACTGTAGGAAACCTGTTTATCCCAATGTGAAGATTAACATAACTATGTACAGGCACCTCAAAAGTGAAGTGACAAGTGTAGTTGTCTTATATATTCCTGAACCTTTTATGTATAAATGCCCCTTAATATGATTCAAATATTGAGCGCTAGCAAATTTCTGTAAAGACATCATGGCACATACCAGTTCACAGCTCAGATTTACCTGAGTTGTAATTGTTAATACTAATAGAAAGAAGAAATCACAATTTTAAATTGGCTACAGTGGTTCAGCTTCAGCACGTAAATACACAAGACAAACCACTCTGATTTCCATAGCTATCTGTCAGTGTTACATTCCATAATACCTTATTCCAACTGAAGAGCAGCTACAAAACCTCCATAAGTGAGTTACAGATGCCTGCAGCATACTATATTATACACTGATACTTAATATTTTTAGTGTGAAATTTGGAACACACATCGAGTAGCAGCTGTTGTTCAATGACAACTTCTTAAACAACACGCATCCCACTCAGTGACAGAAGCCTCAGAGTTTCCAATTCACTTTCAAACAAAGCTCCTTTCTGATTTCTAACAAAAGCCTCCCAGAGCAAATCCTGCAGTTCTAAACTTCTGGGAAACATTTAAAAACTGAGTGATCTACGCTGTGCTGTTTACCATCAATTAATTGTCTTCTACTTATCCTTTGTTGATTCCACGTGAGACCTGCAACTCGGAGAAATCACTTGGTTTTCAGTTTATATAATAACAAATAATTCTCATTCTTTACAGGGACTTTTTACAAGGACAGGTAGTGACAGGGCAAGGGGAAATAAATGGCTTTAAACTGACAAAGGGGAGATTTAGATTAGACATGAGGAAGAAGTTCTTTACTATGGTAGAACAAGACACTGGCACAGGGTGCCCAAAGAAGCTGTGGCTGCCCCATCCCTGGCAGTATTCAAGGCCAGACTGGACAGGAGTTGGCACAACCTGGCCTAGTGGAAGGTGTCCCTGTCTGTGGCAAGGGGCCAGACCCAGATGAGCTTTAAGGTCCCTTCCAACCCAAACCAGCCTGGGATTCTATGACTTTTCTTAGCATACAGAACTATTGTTGCTGAAAATCCTTAGATAAATACAAGCCTTGCCCATATGCACAATTCATACCTCCCTTAAGATCAGTACTTACTCTAAGGAAACAACAGAAGTTGCTGCCACCCCATGAGATGTCTTACATTTATTCAATTTAAGAGCAGCAGGACTAAACTTCAGTTGAGATACAGAAGCATCACACTATAATTTTATTTGCAGCTACTGTAAACCACTTCAGCCAAAAGAATCCCAACCACCACTTACACAGAGATGGGATATCTGTTTTCCTTACTTCCATATAGTCTCAAGAATTGCTTTATTAGCTATTAGTCCCAGAGAGGAACTCTGCTGCACTGTCACCCCAACAGTTGTTGCCCCAGAGAGCTCCCAAGTGCAAAGGTGTCACTTCAATTGTTTCCCAACACTGCTTCCACAGAAATTGACCACAGAACAGTCCTTTCTGAGTTTCCAGCATTAATATTAATGTCCTCTGGTTAGTTGAGGAAGGACATCACTGGTATCATGCCTAATCTATTTCCCAAAATATTTCCCTTTCACTCAGATATATATTTATTAGAAAACAATAGCTTCATTGAGTAAACTATATTACTATTGCAAACAATATGCAGTATGTTCCAACCATCATATTTATATGGAAATTAGACTTGCTTTCAAAGAGAAATGTTTCCATAAACCTCCAGTCACTGTCTACTGAACCTAGGCATTTCCCTTAAAATCAATGCATTTAAATTTGAGATAATATTTCTGGCTGGTGCTTTTCCTGACATGTTCTTTTACTAAAGCAGGGGCTGGTTACTTTTTACAGATTGACCCTTTCCAGAAAACAAATAGAAGCACGTTGAGTACTCTTTGATTTCACATTGGACAACATTCTACAGTGAAAGAAGCCGATCAGAGTACGAGTGAACGTTAGCACAGACAATTCATTTTAATCCCTTGAAAACTTCCACATAGGAATAAGACTAAAAAGGCAGTCAGACAAGCAGGCTAAGAGTCGTCCCAGAGGTCTCTTGAGCTTTTCAGATTACTAGACAAATTAAGTATTCCATTTTTACTTCAGAGAAAACTCCCAGCTCTATTAAATGAATTCAGAACTCAGCCCCTCGCAAGAATAAAATGGAACAATTTCTCAGAACAGTTAAGTTTCCTACAAGAGCAGTGGTAGCAAAGGCTGCTTCAAAACAGAACTAGTCTGCCTCATTCTAAATGTTCAGGGCCTAATACAAAATAGAAAAGCTCCCACCTGACCCTTCCAGAGACATTCCAGACCAGAGTCCAGGAATTTCCAAGCAATACATCTTGTTCACCTGACCTACAGCAAGCAGATAAAATAAGGATAGTCAGTGGCTTAGGAAAAGCACAATACACAACTTCTTTACAGGGAAATGAGAGAGGAGCTAGCCCTGCTTCACCCAAATATTAGAGCAGGTTTGCACCTTCCCCAGACAGAGAACTGCACTCCATCATTGTTCAAGTCAGCACTTAAGCATTTGTCAGCTAATGCAAACCACAAAAGCAGATCTTTAAAATACACCAGAGAAAATGGGTTCTGCTTTTGAGAAGGAACACCTTAGACGATGAATTACAGTCCAATTGGCTTAGAGGAGCTTAATCAGCTCTGTCCCACTGCTGCAAACAAAAACATGACCAAACAGCATTAAGCTGTAGACAAGCATATGCAACGTGTTGCTTTGCTCCTCTTGCTCTGCTTTACCGCAGAAATCAAAAAGAATACATTTTTCTCAAGTTTCAAGTCCCTTGCTATTCCTTCACATTGTATTTGCACAACTGCATTTCATGAAGAGCCATGAATCTGACTTCATGCTATTTGGTTTGCATTTCTTTTGAGATCAAAACACAGCAATCATGCATAAATTTAGGGCAATTTTCCACTCTAACCATCTTGCTTGTATATTCCTAAGGCAATGGAGTAAAACAGAGCAGAGGCCTAAACAGAAATACCAGCTAATAGGGATTATGATGGTTTGTGCACAGTTACTTCTCAGCTTTTCTATACCAAGGTGACCAGACAAGTTGAACAGAAAAAGACATTTATCCAAACAATTCTTAGGCACTCACAGGTGGAAACATAGGGCAATCAGCCAGGTACTAACAGCACAAAGCAGTGAGCTTATAGACAACTTTGATATACTTAGAAATCATCTCTTCAGGGTCAGAAATTCAGGACAGTTCCAGGAAACCATTACAGCCAGATGCTTGCAGAGCACATGGCCAAGTGTCTCAGTACGATGGGAATATAAACTATTCTTGTCCCACTTTTGGGACTCATTTTTGCTCACAGGGAGTATTTTGGAATTCACTACAGGAATGGAAAAAAACCACCAAAAGATCACTTACATTTTACTATTACAAACAGCATTTTACTATTATAAAAGATATTATGTACTATATTTGTGAAATATTTAAACATTTATGTAGAATGCTTTTGAGTCTCACTGAAATCACTTCCAGGATTAGGTTGATACTGTTTAAAATAAGAAATCCTTTTGGTCTTACTGATTGCCAGGCCACTGAATAAAAAGCTTCAAAGTCAGTAATGAATATGCTTTTATTTCTGACTTGGTGGAGGCTTGCACCTTCCTGACCTTAAAGCCAAGTTGCCATCTTGCTTGCTTTCTTATCAGATATTCTTCCACTGGCTTTTATTTTCCTCTTTGGTTTGGCAGATCCCACATCTTTGATAATTTGCTATTGAGAATTCCATGCTTGACTCTGAAATGCTTCCAAATAAGGATTCTAGGTTGGATGGGGTTTGAGCAATCTGCACTAGCGGAAGGTGTCCCTGCCCATGGTATGGCGCTGGAACTGGATGAGCTTTAAGGGCCCTTCCAACCCAAACCATTCTATTAATCTGTGATTCTTGCTATCTTTGCCATCTCTTCTATGATATCCCGATTTGTCAGCACTCTCTGTGTATGTGGAGCCACAACCCACAGCAGGGACAAGTTTTAAAACTCATTTGCTACATTTTCCAGCATGCTGAACTTACATCAGATAGCTTACTAGACACAGCACTTCCACATAACACATACTGATAAACGGCATGATACACCCAGTTACTGCAAAACATACGAACATTACAACTATATCACTTTTGTAATTAGGCTGTTGGGAAGCTATACAGGAAAATTGATACATAATTACAAGTAGATTTAAGTTATCATAGAATCAACTAGGCTGGACAAGTCCTTTAGGACCATCAAGTCCAACGTTTATCCCAGCACTGTCAAGGCCACCACTAACCCATGCCACTAAGGGCCCCATCCAGACATTATCTGAACTCTACCAGGGATGGTGATGCCCCCACTCCCCTGGGCAGCCTGTTCCAATGCCTGAGCACCCTTTCAGAAAAGAACTTTTTCCTAAAACCCAATTTAAACCTCCCCTGGCACAGCTCGAGGCCATTACCACCTCTCCTATCACTTGTTTCTTGGGAGAAGGGAGCAGCTGCCTCCACTCTCCATCCTCCTTTCAGGCAGTTGTAGAGAGTGAATTCAGGTAGAGAGCATATACCAACACACACAAACTAGTAACACACACAGAGCAGTGGTAAAGGGACGCACCAACTCTTGGGCAGTGACAGCCCTCCCCAATGGAGAAGCACTACTTGCATTTCATACGAGACCTGTGTCAGCAGGAATCTCCAGAAAGGTAGTACATGTGTTCAGGCAGAAAAATATAATACAAAGAGGAGCAACAAAAACTGAAGGAACCAGAATTTAGAAGCTTGTACCAAACAGCATAGATCATAAAATGAGCATAGATGCCCTTGACCTGCTTGGAATGGGAATTACACTTGAGACATATCACCGCCATACAGCAGTAGCTATTCCAAAATTCAACTTCTCCCTAAGGAAAGTTTTAGTCATTACTGAGCAGCAACTGAAAACATTGGTGTTATCAGTGCTGATCCCAGGCCCAAAGTCTAAGAACACAGCACTGCACCAGCTACCAAGAAGGAGAAAAATGACTGCTACTGCTGAACCCAGGACAGTGATAGACCTCAGTAATAAGCAGAACTAGTTCTATCCACCATTCCCACCCAGAAACATGCTGCAAATTCACTGAGTTTCCACCACTGAATTCAGGCTGCATGACTTCTTGAAAGAATCCCACTGGCAGTAGATAGAGAAAAATTTCTATTTGGTCATCCTGACCAATTCTCTTTCCTCTGCAGTGTTTATTTCTCCCATGTCCCTGAAAATAACTATGACTGAGTGGAAACATTACTTTGTTAGGGCAGCTTTTGAGAGGGGACTAAAATTCCCATCACGGTATGTCACCTTTGATGTGGATATTAGGGTGGACTACAATTCAAGTTGCAACTGTGACATATCTTAAAGTACAGCTTTTAGCCTGGAGAAGAGAAGGCTGCATGGAGACCTCAGAGCAGCCTTCCAGTATCTGAAGGGGGCCTATAGGGATGCTGG
>JAOEHX010068564.1:26150-41846 GCA_025448015.1 Bolborhynchus lineola
AAGAAATTCTTCAGTGTAAGGGTGGTGAGGCACTGGAATGGGTTGCCCAGGGAAGTTGTGAATGCTCCATCGCTGGCAGTGTTCAGGGCCAGGTTGGACAGAGCCTTGGGTGATATGGTTTAGTGTGAGGTCTCCCTGCCCATGTCAGGGGGGGTTGGAACTGGATGAGCTTAAGGTCCTTTCCAACTCTAACTATGCTATGATTCTATTTTGGTTTTTTTAAGCATGTAGACAAAGTAAACAGATGTAGTCCTAAAATACTAATCTGCCAAGATGTCTGACAGCCTGTTTCTGTGACACCATCTCCCAGATTTAAAAGTAAATAAAAACCTGGCTATACCTTGGATAAATAAAGGTCAAGTTTAACAGACAAAGTTCTTTTTCTGAAGGTCAGACCAAAGGCCCATGCAAGTATCTTTGCTCCAACATCAGCCAACAGCAGACATCTACATAGGGACTGGGATAGTATGTAATTCCCTACAAATTCCCTCAGCTTGTTGCAATTTGAGACTCAGTGGTTTCATGGAATAGCCTAGATCAATTATTAACCCAGAGATCTAAGTGGAGTCAGATGAGTAGTGGGGGATTTGGCAGTGTTAGGTTAATGGCTGCACTCAATAAAGGTCTTTGTCAGGCTAAATGGTATTTCACTAATGACCTTCTCCTGTTGACAAAACTTGAGTGCTTGAGTGCATCACTTCCCTTCTCCCTCTGCCATTTTGATAGCAAACTCTACCAAGCAACCACCACACCTTCTCAGAACACTTATATTATCTTAGCTGAGCCTTCTAGACCAGCAAAAACCCAGCACTTGCCCAAGACCTCCTTGCACTGCAACTTCACAGCTAAACCATTAACTTTTACAGCTTTTGCAGGGATCCTATTAACGCTGAGACATCTCTTGCTAGGGATAATAAAAACCCTCTGTTAAAGGCCTATCAACCTGTAACCAGCTGAATTCTCAGTGGCAGTAACAGCTATATGTTACAGGAAAAACAACCCAATCAATAGCTCAGATCTTTCACAGCAGAACAGGATTACATCATAGTTCAGTACAGAAGGGGCAGCTTCAGCAACCATTTGATAAGGCCAAGAAAGAACATCACATCTCAGCATATCTTCAGGAAACCCTTATCTCTCCGCTCAGAACTTTAAAACATTAATTTTCTGCACTCTCAGTAATCAGCTTATAGCTTTCCCTTTGCCACATGGTAGCTCAAATGCCCCAGTGATTAGTCAAGTCTCCAAGCTAAATGGAGTAGTGGGGACTGGATTTTGCCTGGAACACCTTGATAAAGCCAACTTCATTCCAAAACATTAAAAGAAAAACAATAGTGGCTGTTTTATTATCAGAGAAACAGTTAAATGCAAGCTGGATTTAGTCCTATATCTGAGAAGTCAATTGGATCTTCCCATTTTCTCTCAATTTACTTTGTTCCATGTGTTGCTGACTCCAATACATCAAAGTAAAGAATTACAGGGGGAAAAAAAGCCTTCAATGCAGTGGTTTAAATTAAATCCTTACTTCTAGCAAAGAAAAAAAGCAAGAAAAATCAGTCATGAGGCTGCTATTTGTTTTCAATTGCACCTTGTAGCGATACAGCCTAACAGCTAGGAAAACAAGGCATGTATGATCAGTCTGCCTTGTTTTGTACTTAGGCATAAACTGTAAGAAAAGACAAGCAGAGAACACATCTGCTCAGAGATGTGAAAGACAGTTCCAGAAGCACCCCAGTCTACTTAAGTTCTGTATAGCACTTGTGTCTTTCCCCCTTTTAGAAGAAACTGACAATTTTGAGAGGTTTTAGAGTACTGCAGTATACTACACTTTTGCACAGCAAAAATATACTATTTATACTATACTGTATCTTTGCACAGCAAAAAACATATATTTTGATACATAAATAAAACCTGAAGAACAAAACGACAGTAGGAAGCAGAGGAACAGCAGTCCCACTGCTTGGGAGAGTACACAGGGCAGACCTGCCTGTCACTTCGTATCACAACTTCTGTCAGGGGAGCAGGAATTACCCAACTCTGCTGCCTTCATGCCCCTCAGCTGCCCCTGAGCACCAACACTGTATTGTTCCAGAGTCACTAGCTCCCCTGCTTCCACTCTTTCCCGATTTTACTCTCTAAAGCTTTTCAGCCCACTCCTTAGATTTGTTTAACTCAGTCATGAGATTTTCAACTTGCCTATCCCATGTTGTTATTACCTCTAAGAACAGCTGGGTACAGACTACTGGGTTGAACCCTGTGCCTGCCTGCCCTTGAAGAAATACCTGGCATTTCTTGATGGGAAGAACTGAAGAAGCTGGGCACGAGCAGCCCTTCCATAAAACCATGCCCAGAGCAGTACTCAAAGGCAAACAGGCATGCTTGCACAAGAAACCTAGGGTGGTAGCTTCCCACTGGTTTTAAAGCACTTTTCCCCTCTTTGACCAAAGCTGTTGCACACACGCAAAAGAGAATGACTTCTATGCAGGTGCAAACTAGCTTATTTGGAAGTCTGAACAAAAACATTTAAATGGAATGCATACAGCTTCATTCTCCTCCATCCAGGTTAGTCTGCATTAACAGAAGCATCACAATGTTCATCTCAGATAGGCAGTTTCTATTTGCCTCAGCACTCCCTACAGGCAACTCATTTTTAGTTGAAATAATACACCACTTGCATTGTATTGCATATTATTTCACCCTTGGAATTTGCCGATTTCTATCTTACAGTACTGTAAAAAGAAACTTACTTTTCCAATTTGACAAAATATCTCCTGCAGCTCTTTGCCCACTCACACAAAGGTTGATTTCATAAACCATAAAGGACAGGTCCCCAGAGAAAACATTTTGCCTTCAGTAACATGCACATGTCTATCTTTACTTGAAGACACGGGAATACAGACACAGGCAAAACTTGTCCTCAAGTGCATGTGAATTTTGTTTATCAAATTCAGATAATCAGTCTTTTTCTAGCTGACAAAAAGGCAAGAGTAAAGCTGAATTGCTCTTAATTCAACATAGCATGCACTTTCAGCAGAGTTAATAGGCTGAAGAATAAAAGCAGCAGAATATTCAACTCATCCCATTCAATCTGAAAAATAGATCCAAATCCTAAAAAGGTTTCTTACCCCAAAGATCCTATGCCTGCACAAAACAGTTAATTAAGCTTTGTCCAGGTTACTGCTCATTAACTAGAAGAGTTGTATGAGGCTTCCCAAGGAAGCAAGCCACATTTAAGGGAAAAAAAAGAGAACAGCAGCTCCACTGTGTAACACAGGTATGAGCTTCTCACACTGAGGTCAGGACCAGGCACTCAATGTTCCTGAAGTGACCTGCTGCAGCACAAAGCTTAAGAATAACCCATTCATAACTCTGTATGAGAAGAAGAACGGCTAAATACACTGTATTATGCTTCACAGGGGCTGTCGCATGGAAAGATGGCATGAACTTTAAGTGCTGGCCCTCATCATGGGTTAGTACTCCAATATGAGGTACCTCTCAGTACCACTGCAAAGATACCCAGCCCACCTCCAACTGCATCTTAGAAAAGGTACAGTAGTAATGCAGTTGTAGAATAGTGTGCAGCTTTGCAACATCCAAGAACTTCCAGGCACCCTGAAAATGTTGTATCACATAAGGCAGATATACCCACTAGACCTAGAGCCCCTTGGCACATTTAAACCAGCAAAAGCAATAGAAGGTATTTAGTTTCCTCTTACTGAGTACATCAAATATTTTCACAACAATGGGAGATTCAGCTCACCCATTTTCTGATCACAACGGATAATGAACAGTGTGTTAAAAGATTCATTTACCTAGAAAATAATCTTAATGGACTTGTAAGCTCTTACGATGCATCTGACCTGTGCACTGGTAGTCGGATGATGGGCATTTAAGGACTCCACATAAAATGTGCTTCAGATTTAGAAATAAGATTCCCCATGAAGTTCATTATTCTTCAACTGTTAGGATGATGTATAAATAAAATGTAGTTATAATCCTACCTTACTTCCCCAAAGTGTTCAGACAGCTTTATCAAGGGTGCTGCATAGTTACATGAGTCAGATTAATAACAACACAAGAGGAGGGATAAGGTTGGTAAAGCCAGTGATGCCTTTGCGTATTTGGTAAAGCTGTACTGAAAACAAACTGGTTCTGCAGTCTTTCTTGCTGTTTTAATTTTAACTGGGGCTGGGGGACTTATTTCATGCTTCAATAGTTGCACTAATAGAACTGCAATGTGCTAGCTAAATGTGATTTTCCTACTTGTGAATACCAATAGCCACAATAGTTGAGTTAATCTGAATTAACCAATACAGCATAAATACACTTGAGTCCATGATACAAGATGACATTAGCATAGATTCTTAGTGAGCTAACTCAAAGTTAGGCACTGTAAAAGCCTGGGGGGAGTAGAGAAGAGATCTATTCAGAAATTCAAACAGGAAACAACACCCACCCTGCATTTATATTTGGAGCCAGCTGTAATTTGTGTGCACGAACACTAGCTAATTCTCTGGTAAAATACTGACCTGGAAAATAAAAACCCAAACAAGGAAAAAAGATTACCAAGCATAAGGCTGCCAGCTGAGGGTCAGCCTTCAGGTAGAAATTCTAGGTGAGGATTGAACTTGAAAAACCACCAGAAACACTCCAACTCTGAGCAATCTAAGAATAACCAGTGTTCTTTGCTTCTTACCTCCAAGCCTGTCTTGATGAGATTTGTAACACAGCAGTTGACACAGTACCACTTCTAAAATGATACCTCTCTGGGAAAGGTACAGTACAAGCACTTCTCCAAGGAACCTTTTTCAAATAAGAGCAACCGTTTGAAACTGAGACCTTTTTCCTCCTCTTAAAAAGAAATCTCTTGTTTGCTGCTCTGTGATGTCCACAGTAAGAGCCTGGGATCTCCAGGGTGATACTTACCACAAATGCACACACTGATCTCTGAAACCTTGAAGAGTCTTCTCTCCTTTCCTCAGCCATCACATGAGTTCTTTCCTTAGAACTCCACTTGATCTAAACTTCCATTTTGGTCATTAACTGCCTCTGAGCTCATCTGGTTTTTGAAAGATGCTTCCTCCTGTTGTGAAGAAGAAAGTCCGGAGTATTCATCCTGTTCCAGGGGAACACTTGGACGCTTAATTCTCAAAGCTGTCACTTAAGATTTCACAGCAGAGGACACATCACATACCCAGCAGGAACTGAGCAGAACTTATGATCCACAATCCTGTCATTAATGCATATTTACAAACATATTGGTAGAGCCTGGCAATTTGTGGATTTGATACTTAAAGAAAATACTCATTTGAAGTCATATGATGAAGGGTCCATAAAGATATTTCAGTCTATGAAGTTTTATGTCTCAACAACTGTTGTTTCTACTGCCATTTATGAGTTTTGGGGTTTTTCTTAATTCTGCATTACTTACAGCATATACGATTATCTCATCTTTCCTGGAGCACTCCCACATTTGTTAGGATGATTACTAAACTGTGATACCACATTTCAGCACAAATGTTGCGTAAACGCAGTTGCAAAAATACTAGGTTTATTCCAGCTGGCCTGAAAGCATGGTTTCTTCACTTCAGGCCAGTTGCTAACAGCTTTTAGAGCCCAGGTGATCAGGATGCACAGAAACTTATTACGTAGTCTTAACATATCCCTAGTATTAGTCACATGAGCAAAAGCAAAAGGGAAGGAGAAAGGTAGCAGAAGAGCTGCAGTCGTGCTCTTTAGATACCTTTCAATGTTAGAATGACTTCACACAGATAACACTAGCTTGGCAGCCTTCCTGCAAGGAAGATTCTGCATGTACGTTTTAGTCCTGCTTTAAATTCAGCTCAGATCTGAGAAAGATTATGTAAAGAGAAAAGTTTAGGATATCCAGAAATTAGAACATGCAACAGGAGAGGATTAAAAAAAAGGGTATGAAGTTACCTGCTATAAAGGGTTCAGTGCAGCAATTACAAAAATATATACTCTTAACTAATGAGATCTTCTGAAGTTGCCAATTACCCGTAAATTTCCATTCTGTAATAATAGGCAAGCTTAAACTTCTCTTTTAGAGAAAACTACTTATCCTTTTAAGAAGGCAGAGAAGAGGTACAGTAAGAAATGTAATTATGTATAGATGGAGAGGTACTGTGATTTTCACACTGGTACTTCGTAATTTCTTTACGCTTCCCTGATTTTTGCACTGTCACAATTGTCCTCTATTTCAAAGAAGTCGGGCAGCTAAACAAAGAACACTCACCCTGACTTATTTACCTTGTTCAAACTACAACTCTTCAGAGCAAAGACCGTTATGCATCTCTGCAACACAGAGTTGGAGTGTAATTCAACTGGGAGTCAAGGTATTACAGCAAAACAAGTTGATGCCTCCTACCTTGCACAGATGGCACACCACAGTAAATCTCACTCTTGTTTGTACCAGAAAGATGGCAAACATATTTGGCTTACTAACAAAATATTGAGAGGAACTAATAAAACTTTACCATGACTTATCTTCCAGCAATATGGAAGTAAACATAATTTTAATAACATACAGGAAATTTTCAGGAAGATTGCCAGTACTGGTATTTCATCTTTTCTGTAGTATTCTTTACTAAATCACTAGGTGATCACACAAGCCTTCCTTAGCAAACCAGGGCCATTTATAGAAAAGGAAGAAAAAACGAGTTAAACAAATTATAATACCTCATTATTGATTCTTCTAGCACCTGAAAGAAACTAACAACTTCAATGGTGCCTGGATCATGAGGCCATGAATCAGGCTCAGAGTCATTAAGAGATGTTTATATTTCTTCCACAACCCCATGCATTACTCAGTTTCCATCCAGAATTTGCAAATGCTTTACTGAATTGATACGGAATCCTTACAAGCAATTGACTTCCTTTATATGAATAAAAGGGACCCCAAAACAAAATCCCTGATCAGTATTCTCCAGCAGAGTAGGCAAACAATGCCCCCTATAGAAAGGCAAGTTAAAAAAAAATCAACATTAGCCAAAGTAAACTGATTGGCAAACAAGTCACACTCCTTCTTCAAAACAGATTGTCAAGAAAGCTTAGGTCAACATATTCCCCACCTGAAAACATGACACCTTTCAAGTAGACAAAAAGCAGCTGCCTTCCTTCAGTTCAATATATTTTTTAATGACGGGGGAAATGCTCATTATATTTGATGCCAAAACATACAAGCTCCTTCTAGTATGAAAAGAATATCCCTTTCTTCCATATGAAGTACCATACGCACCAGAAATTCATTTGTAAGGAGACTGCATACAGGAAATAAGTTTTGAAGTGTTTGCCATCTCAGCAGGCAGGTATGAGAGTGGAGTATTTCAATTTGAGTTGGCAATTGATGTACACATGTGTTCAAGAACTAATGTTGAAATGAGACGTATAACCCTGTTTTATATTCCAGTCAATGTTCAAGTGCAACCATTTATCTCTCCAAGCTTTTCATACAGACAGTTTTTGAGCCTTGACTTGTACAACATCAAGTGTTTTATACTCACAGGTACAGTGTTCAAGTCGTGATTTATATCTCAGTATTTCATACTCACTAGTACACTATTCAAGCTTTGATTTATAGCTGGGTTGAGAGAATCAATTCAGATAAAATACTGTTCAACCTAACTTTCACCCTTTTCCTTGGGCCAATAAAAGACTAACCTTTTCTGTAATATCCGAGAGCTAATCCCAACTTTTCCCCTCACTTTTGTGGCAGCTATTTCCTCTGTAAGAATCCCAGTTTTCCTCTTGTTTCCTCAAGAATCTACAGAAGAGTTGCTGAAACTTTAAGATGCTGTTCATTGAACACAGGTTTTTCTTTTTCAGCTCACAAAGCCGGAGCTCAACAGATAAGGCAGTATCTGTATAGTTCGCTAACATTTCTTTAGACTGCTTCACAATTTGGGCAGTTTTAAGAAACAATTTCAGTCAATGCCTTCCAACACCAATAGTTACAATTATCTTAAGGTTATACTCCTGGGTTTGCATAAAAAATAAAACAATATTAAAAGTACAATAATAAACAACAATGAAACAAAGCCCCCACAAAACTGTTTACTTCAATTTCTGGCCCCTGCAAAGGCATATGCTTCATCACAGACTTGATTTAAGAGACTTCGATCTCCGTCCTTTCACATAAATATGCATTACATGAAGCTGGACATACAAGTCCTGGCCGCACCAGGTTCCCTATGCTATGATTATCACTTCACTAAGACTGCCAACACCAATAGGCAAAGCAACCTAACATTTTCCATGTTTAAGATCTCCTTTAATCACTTTTGCCTTTCTCAAGTGATTTTGGATGACATTTCCCACCAAAGGCTGTCTTAGACTTAGACTCAAGCCATGCAGAAAAAACTTATTTGCTCAATGAAAAAAAGACTGTTTTGTCAACATTTTTAAACAACTGTTAAGTCAAAAGCTTTTACATCCATCTGCTTTTGAACAGAGACTGGAAATTATCAAGCTGTCAGGAATGTTTCTTATTCAGGCCTATAAAAATCTTTCAAGTTTGGCAGTGTTAAGCCTCTCTAAAGCTGCAGCTTGCCCATGCTCTGAACTGGCAGGTTAGAATCTGGCAGCTTGTTTTTCTGAAGTTACCATCTGCCCTGATCATTCTTCAATCCATGACTGAGTACCATTTTTCTCAGTTGCCACTTTCGATGCCTATTGAGCTGGACTGAGGAAAAGAGGACTGAATTTATGCATTTTTGTGCTCTTACCAAAGTTCTGGCTGTTTGTGCACAGGAGTGAAGTTCATTCAACAGCAGACTTCATGAACCTTGAGTCCGAGTACAGAGTTAACTTTCTTAATTGCATCTTCCTATTCCTTTGTGCATTCAAATAATTTTGAATTCCTCCAAAGACCAAGAGATTTAGCTCCTTGCTCTCCTGCCTTTAA
The DNA here is from genome assembly GCA_025448015.1 of Bolborhynchus lineola. Taxonomy (NCBI): domain Eukaryota; kingdom Metazoa; phylum Chordata; class Aves; order Psittaciformes; family Psittacidae; genus Bolborhynchus; species Bolborhynchus lineola. The sequence continues at coordinate 35,074 of JAOEHX010068564.1, forward strand.
GCCATGGACACCAATACAAAGCTGTAAGTCAGCAGGTTGATTTCTAAATACCTGTTTTAAGTGTTTTGGTACACGGATGTCACAGCTTTGAAAATGCAGTAAAATTCTACAGCAAAATAAGCATTAAGCAGTTCTTTCATTTCAACGCATGCAATTAAATCCAGCTACATGCACGCACAGTTTTAGGAACAGAATTACTGATTACAATAATATGTATTTTTATTATACAATTGCTTTAATTGGCTCTTGTCAGCTCATGTGTATATTATGTGAGCACTCAGCAAACCCGTCAGGTTAGCATCATTTGAAAATTTTCATTCATATAAACTGTACCTACTTATACTGGAGAGGAAGATACTGGCCAGATATTCAATTGCTAAACAGGAGTTAGCAAAGTGTTAGTTGCTGGTTGTTCACCTGACCATAATTCTGAAAGTGTGGTGTTCCCTGCTTTATGGAAATACAAGATATTGTGCTAGCCAGTGCGTAAGCACAACAACCACATTACATATAAATAACATGATGGGTTTATGCTGATCTTTTCTTCATAAGCATTATTAGACACCATAGAGAACCCTCAGTATAACAGAAGTTTCCCAGAGAGGAAGGCTATGTTACCTGCAGAGTTGCAAATAGCACCAGCAAAACTGATGCCAGCACAGTACATGAAACACCTAGAAAGTTCAGTTAGCAAGCACTTGACCACCAGCCCTCTTCATAAGGGGCTTCTCAGGTCACTTTCTCAAGAAAGGCCTTGCCAAACCAGTAACAGGACCTGTGGGGAAGCCAACAGCTCTCTTCCCAAGCAGCTGTCAGACCTCTCCTTTTTCTAGTAACTCTGCTTCGTGTCCAAGACTACACTGTGACAAGACCTTAATTTCTAGGTTCGGTTCATATCTAAGTTGATAACAGCACCTTCCCCCAGGCCCCCAACCTTTAACAGGATGTTTAGGATGACTAATGGGCAAGTTTCTTCTTGCTTAATCACATACCTTAACAAAATTAGTAAGGTCTCATTATGTAAAACGGAGTAACAGCACTTCATCATTCCAGAGCAAGCCTTCAGAAAACACAGCACTTAAGAGTTAGTTACTTTATTCTAGATGAAGTCTCAAATTTGTCTTCTTCAAACCCTTAACATGGCTAAAGTCCCATCTTGGCCTGAGAACAGTTTTCAGTTACAGGAAGAAAAAGACAGCAGATACTAATAATGAAAATTTGTTCTAAATCCACAAGGAAGAAAGGACAAAACATGAATTGAACACCTGGATTCCAGATGCTGGAGATCTTTTTTTCCGCAGTAGAAATCATATGAGGGGCCTTATTCCTTTTGACTGTTAAGGAATTCCCCTGTCAATACTGAATCCAGGTAGAATACCTACACAAAAAAATAGCAGTTTTGCAAGTCAGCTGCAATTGTGACTTTACAACTACAGCTATGCCTTCAGATCCTTTGAAATGAGATCAGCAACACTACATCAGCCCACTCTAGATAGCAGTTATCTTCTATGATGAAAACAATGAACATAATTAAGCACAGAGTTTGCTTGCAATGAGTAACATCTGCTGATGAAAGAAACATCTGTCTCAGCTAACCAAAATGTCTCCTGTGCTTTAATAAAATGTTTTACAAGATTATCTTTTAGAGCTTTCAGTAAGTTGGGTTTCCTATCACACCTTCTCTTTCCTTTCCCCTATGGAATCAGAATGAGCAAGTACATAAAATACACACAAAAACCTACGCAACCTACAGTGTGGATCAGCATCCACAAATAAAATATTCCCCACTTTGCATCACTATGTGGAGGATTAAATGTGCACCTATATGTTGACAAAAAGATGTGGCCTTTGCTTGTGGCCAGACCAAGGAATAGAATCTGAATTCAGGGTTGGCCACTTACAGCACAGTCCCTGTTGTTCTTCTGAACTCATCTAAACTCATGGCCCCACAAGCAAAACATCTCAGGCTATTAAAAGCCCCTTCCCTCCTCCCCCCCAAAAAAAAAGTTTATCCACAGAGTAATCAGAAACACTAGATGAAATGCTCCTCTACTACTAAAGGCCCACAGTAAATCTGCTTGGAACTCCCTGAAGAACAAATGCAAGCTAAATCCAGACAGCATGCATGGTTGCAGCCCTAGCACTGATGGCAAGATCAGTTAATTGACCCATACATATGGAAAAGCTTCACACTTCAACTTGGGGTTTTTTGATAATAATTAAAAAAAAAAGTGTTAAAAAGCAAAAAAACTGAATTTTTCTGAGTATTTCTCAGACTGATATTTCTGGATTGGAGCTCAGGAAATGTCAGGTTTGTGCTTGACATGGCAACAGATAAATTCCATGACCTCGGGCAAATCACTCCACTTTCACACCTCTACATTCCTCACACACACTTTCTAGCTGGCATGCTCTTAAGACAGAATTTGTGCTTTTTAATATGGCTATATACAATGTCCCAATAAAATCAGGTCATCATGAAGCTCCAGCATCAGCTTGAGCCTTAAGGCACTCTTAACACTATTGAGACCTATTGAACTGCAAGAAAATGCAAACTTGCGCTCTTGAGAAACACCTGAAGTTTTATGAGTTGCGTATAGAGTGGTCAGGAATCTTCAAACTACAGCAAGTTGTAAAATCAGATGTTTCTTTCCTTCCTACATATGTCTGAGTATGTGGTCTGTTCACTGCTGCAGTATAAACTGCTTACAAAAAACAAGCTACTTTTATTATCCCTTTGGAATGTTTGACGTTTCCTCTATAGAGGTAAAAGGCTTTATCAATCACATGTAATTACTTCTAGTGCAAATTTGTGTAAATTAATAAATATATTCAACTATTCTGAGAATTTACTCTTTTCATTCCCTTACCATCACATTTATGGAGCAATCATATGTATAATAAACAAACACAGCAGAACAACAGGCACTTTTGATAGGTTATTATAGGTACCTCACATTATCATGTCAAAAGACCCTTAATCTTTAATTGGATATCTCTCTCAATTCCCTCTGAGGTAGGAAAGTGCTGTTATGCCAGTTTTAAAGGGCAGATTTTGAGGCAAATAACCTACATTGCTGTCTAAATGGCTCTGCCATTCTAATGCCTTGAGCAGGACGGAAACCCCTCTGTTTAAGCAGTATATTTGCACAGGACCCTGAGTCTGTCTGCCAAATTTTATTTGTGAATCAGGGCCTTCAGCTGACATAATAAAGAAGTTATACATATTTTTATATATATACACACCCCCTCCCCTCCAGTGGTATTTTATGCTCCTAGTTCTGACCAATTGGAGATTCAGTACCTAAAGATCAAACAATTCCATCACACTTTCTCCAGGCATTCTATTAATCATTGTATTACTTCAGAAGTTTAGGATGACTGCTGAGAACACTTGAGGCAAAGGAAAAAAATACATAGCAAGGACACTGGGAAGATACAGAGCACAAACTCATGCCAGCATTATTGTCTCAGAAGGAAGTGGATCAAATTGAAAAGACTGAAGTTAAGCATGAGCTGTACTAAGTTAGGTACTGTTGAAAGCACAGTATCAAGCTCAGCAGCTTCATATGGCATTTTGAGAAGCTTGCTGATCATTAACTTTGCCACTTCCAATGCAAGGTAACTGGAGGACTGGCCTTAAGATACCTACTCAAGATTACACGAGATCTCCAAGAACTCAAGTTGGATCTCCTCTAATTTCAGAATCACATGTCTTAAGACAAAGATGGCACTACCAGAAAACTTGACCTTCAAGCAATGTCTTCTCCAGTTTGGAAGACTTCTCATTAAAACTCTTGAAATACCTTAGAAACTACATGGGCAGGAAGGCTTGCTTTACACCATAACCCAGGATGTTAGATTCAATGAAGTCAGTAGGAAAAGGCTGCTGCAGAGAAGTAATTTAGGTGTTAAAAACTATTCCCTGAAGAATCACTCATCAAGATTTATAGGCAGCCTAGAGAAGGATTTGCATTCCAGCTCTCCCCTCCATGCAACCAAGAAAACGACTGCACACAGAGAAAGCATGCTGCAGTCTGCAACAAATACAGTGGGAACAAGTAGCATAATTGGTCCATCATTTCGAGTGCCAGGAATATTCAGTTTTATTCTGCTTAACTGACAGAAATCAGTGCTAATTCAAAAATATACATTCAAGCATTAAGTTTGATTTCCACTCAGATTCTGTGAAAGAAAAAAGGGGCAAGGTGGTAGCAAATGAAAAGAGAAGCCGAGAAGCAGCACTGCAGAAAATACACAGACAAGTAATTTGTTTCTCATCACACTACATTCAAATAACACATAATGCACAAATCCTCAAACTGTTAGTGATGGTCACACAGAGACTTCTGATGCTATACATCTCTTTCTGTAATGTTCTTGGAACTCATGGAGATCCTAATTATTTGCCTTGCTACTTTTCTTCCTTTCTTGTGACAGTATAATCAGCAATGCAAAACTCCAATGCCTCTCCATGCACTGAACAAGTGCAACATTGTTCTTGCTTAAAAAAAGTTAATGAATTTGAGCATAATAGACCAAATCCTCAGTGACACAGGCAAAGAAATTGAACTGGTGAATTTCAGCAACTACACTTGTTATGGAGATTCATTTTTCTCCTAACTTGAAGCAGTTCCACACTTCACTGGGACAGTATTACATGGCAAAAGCCAAATTAGCAAAAGTCTCATCTACCTCCATATGCTCCGAGTCAAAGTTCAACTCTCGAGGAACTGGTACCTGCTTATCTGAAGTCAGAGACCAGCAGCTCCAAGGTACGTCAGAACCTGAAACTTTGACATTTATAAGCCTGAAAACATCCCCTAGAAAGACTGGCATATTGCTTTGTTCTGTGCTTGCATATGAGTTTGGTCTGTGTGCTCTTCTTTGGTTAATTATAACAAAGCTCAAACCTCTCATTTACAGCAGGAACTTTTGACCACTTACTGAAGTGCTCTGAAGAGTTCCATTGATATTTCAGTCTTGTCTATAAAATTTGTACAGAAAGAGCCTGAAGTTTTTTCAGAGCTTTGCTTAGAGCTCAGTGCTGAAGGTAACTCAACAAAACATCAGAATGCGGTAATCATTTTGGCAGGACAGTTTTAGTAACTTAATAGTAACTTTTATCTATTTATCACTACTTTCCTAACTGTAGTAAAGCTGATTATTTTTTCTATGAGCAATAGGCACACTTCAGTGTCTTGCATTTTTTTCTCAGTGAACAGACAAATGCTTTATTACTCAAGAATGTTCAAGATTATGAAAAATACCATTTACTAATTAGACCAAAATTCAATAGTGAAACAGAACAGCAGCTGAAATCTGCCGGCTTATAGCAGAAAACTTAATTCCAAAAGTAAAGGCCCTTTCCCATATAGCTGTAAAGGCATTCAAGAGCAATAGAAGACAACGTTTAAAAGCTCAACTTAAGACATTAGCCCTTGCAAGAGATTTGTCTTGGCTGGGTTTAGTCAAATTAAATGCTCTTCCATTTTTAAGGAAGAGCACAGTTAAGAGTTATCACATGGGACTCTACCATTAATGTCTGATTAAGTTCTACTTTTTAAATGCTAGATAGGATAGGCATTGTAAAGAAGTGATAAAATCTAAACCACTATTTAGTTTTACAATTGCTTAAACATCAATCACAGAAACAACTGAAGTTCAGAGAACTTCCTCAAAAGATACAGGAACCCATATCCTTCCCCACATTGAGAAGTTTCAGATTAGTTTCACACCGTTAGTGAGAAGACAAACTCACATTACATCCAACTTACATGTCAGAACATGACTGTCTTATAACTTCAAGCCTGCTAAAAATGCAACAGCAATAAGAATACTGTACTAGGTAAAACTTTGCACTTTTAATGATGAAGGAACATAATCATGCATACATACATTACTGTTGCAGAAGTACAGCCTACCATACAGCTTCAGAACACATGTCCTAACAGACTATTTAGATGATACACTCAATGCTTTCATTTTCATGTATAATTCCATATCAGAAGATCACTGCTGTAGACTTAAGACAAATTGAAAATGCATTCAACCTCTGTTTATTCATTTGTTTGTAAATTAAAAAATGTCATTTCTGCTTATTTTCTCAAGTGGCTTTTCTATCTCCAAATCCCCATGCCAGCAATGACAGGTCATTTAGAGGTAGGAAAAAGGGAATGAATTATTAAGGGCAGAGGAAAAGAGGGACTAAGCCTATTTATTTGATAGCTCTAGCAACCTCTGGTTGCTTGTTAAGTCATACCCTCTCCACTTAGCACTCTTTTCCAGGTGACATTTATAAACAGCCTACCCCTTACAGTTCTATCAGTTGCCCATATGCTGTTTCTGACTTCAACATTTTTATCTTCAAACTTCAAGGTATTTTAGGACAGTGGAGGTTTCACACACCAAGCAGTCCTATTTTACATCTTTCCTCTCTTTCCTCCCGTGGTACTGTTGGATAACCTTGCTGCCAGGGCTCAATATGATGGGGGATGTTGATATGCTTCCGTGTATGTCAGTCTCAAGGTGAGGGAAACAAAACAATTGAAATTTTAACACAGTAAACCAAGGAACATAGGTAATTTGACTTCAGTGATCAGAGAGAGGGATACACCAGAACTCACTACTGCTGTCCGTGTTTTGCAGCTAGAAGAGTATGCACACACAATTCCTCAGAAGAAGGCTGCCTTCCAGGCATTGCTCTGTCTTTTCATGAAGGCTGACAACAGCTCACTAACCTTAACTGAGCAGAACCTGAAAGAATGTTGCAG
>JAOEHX010068564.1:41946-57563 GCA_025448015.1 Bolborhynchus lineola
TCTTTTTCCATTTCTATGCATCCTCACTTACACTGTGCACACCTCCAAGTAGTTCATTCTCCCTCTGTATGCTAGCGAGAGGGTAAGGACAGAAAACAGAGAAGTATCCTTCCTCTCAGTTTTAGTTTACTAAAATAGCACAGATCAAGAAATTGCCCTGCGCTTAGTAAGCCACAGTAACCGACCACAATAATTTATTTAGCGATTCACAAGTGTGAGGTAAAAATACATCATCTCTACAATTTATTCTGCCATGCCTTTGAGTTCTCTTTTTATGCCCACCACTATGACAGAGCTGGTGTCCAAGGAGTCCCCGTGCAGCTTAAGCATTTCAAAGATTGGCCTTTTTCCATGCTGAAACTGCAGAGAATTTTGCTGGGAAACTTCTTACCTCCAGAAGTGGGCACAAACTAGGAACCTGTAAGCACTCACACCTCAGTCAGCCATTCTTCTGAGAGCTAATGCCACCCTTTCTGCTCTCCTCTGACCAAGAGAGCTCTGAACTGTTAAAGCAGGCAACTCCCAAAGACAAATTCTGTAACAAGGCTACAGATGAATGCTCACATAATGTACTACATAGTTTCCCCCTCATAAATCTTTCCAACTTACCCTTACTTGTTAACTCTTTTCTTTCAACAGCTCACTCTCTCATGTATCTCATCTCATATGGTCTTACCAATCCTTTGTAGACTTACATTAACTAAGTGCTTAGATCACTAGCAAAATTGTGATTCGCTTTAAAAAGGAAGCACAGGTAGTTAGCTTATAGAAATAACTAGGACTTTGAGGCTCTCATTAGGAAATCAATAAAACATCCCCTAAGACTTAATTCACACATTTTAAGCCATTTATCATAGATTTACTTATATAAATATTGAGAAGCATCAAGCACCCTGATGCTGTTGCTCTGATACACTGCAGTGCTATATACACTATCTTATTAAAATCTTCACACATGTCCAATACTCAACATCTTACTGTTGGCCTGCAGGCTATCAGTTTGGTAAGCATACCACAGTGCCCTGCCAGAAGAATAAACTTCCTCTTGCCATTACACCTACATGACTGACCACTCCAACTGGCTCTTCAGCAATGAAGAACTTAATTCACATCACTGAGCAGCACCACACTATTGGCCTCTGACCTCAAGGAAGAAGACATTGCAGGGTCAAATCATTGCCTACTTAGTGTCAAGGAAAGGCAGAATCATAGAAAAATGTAAGATTTTTGCCTTACAGAGATAGTGATTATCCATGTTCTTTCTTGAAGAGAAAGAGGATTACCCATGTTCTTCCTAGAAGAGAACTAGAGGAGCATGGCAGTAGACAACTGCATGAATCACAGCATTTTCCAAATGTTCCAATATTAAACAGGTTTTCACATAAACAATGTGCAACATGGGAAGTACACCTAATAAGCATACTAAGGCTTACATTTTCCAAGAAGAGGACAAATGGCCTGGACCTTAGGAACATTTGCTACTGTTATCTAAGTTTCTCTGTAACAAGGTCTGATAAAAAAAAAAGAGCATCTTCCACTGATTTAGTGTGCAATCCCAGTTCCTTGATTATTTGCTGCTGTAGTTTATGTATCATCTAATCAAGATGCCTTTCCCATCCCATTTAGTTACAGCAGAACCACGGCAGATTAATCAGCTTCAGAGCTGTGTAGTCTGACACACAATACACTGGTCCTTGAGGGATCACACACATATTCTAGGAACAACTTTTTGCATATGGTGTCTGGTTATGCACAGGCAACTTTTAGATTTCTTCTTGAAGCTAAGCTAAGCTTTGCATTAAAGGAAAACATCTCCATCTTTCAGCTGGAGCAATTATTTTGTCTGAAAGTCAGGAATGAAGAGGTACTTGCAGAAAAAGCGAACCAAAACAACAAGCTCCTGGGACTACAAGATGGACTAATCAACTGGTTGGTGAAATGAGAGGGGCAATATGAAATACTGGGCAGTTCTCACCTATGCAGAAGCCAGAGCTACTTCCTAAGTGATTTTCCATATTGTGAACATATATGTTGTTGGGACAAGCTTAAACACTATAGTACACAAAAATAGCTGCTGACTACAAAGCCAAATAATTTCATTAACTTGTTTGAATTTATGTGGCAGAGATCAAAGTAAAGGAGTTAATGCTTTCCCTGGCTTTGATCCAGGTAAGATCTCAAAGGTGCTCTACTCATTCAGCCTAACTTTACTGACAGACTAGTTTATCTAGAAGGCTAGTAATAAGACTAAGAACAGATATTATAGGAGCACAATTACTAAAACTAATGATGAAGAGAAAGAGAAATAGAAAGACGAGGATCTGGAAACCTTATTTCAATGATCAGCAAGTTATGCATGTGTAGTCACCTAACAGTCAGCGATTTAGGGTCACAGCAAGGCAGAGCTGCGAATAGTGGAAGGTTCAATAGTCATGAAAGTTTAAGAATAGTGCCAGGGTATAAGCACAGGATGTTAAGATAATTCTGGAGACAGTTTGACCTAGATGTTGACAGAAAGCACATGGTGATGAGGAAATCTTAAGGCTACACCCAAATTTCTGACCTCCTCCACAGGTATTAGCTGCTCTGCAGCAAGTTTTGACACAGCTATCAGAGTGTACAGACTGAAGGTAGAGCTGTTTTGGAAAAATATTCTTGACAGCTAAAGAGGGTATATAGTGTATCTGTATTTGACAGCATATGAAGTAAGTCAACTACAATGATTAACAAAGGAAGAGAATCTAAGTAGAGGAATAATTTCTGCAACAGTAATGAGGGATCATTGGAACATTTCAATCATATTACCTGTACAGGAAACGAATAGCAAGATGCTTGCAAATTCTATGCAGCCTGAGTAGGCAGGGGAGGCCAAAACCACTAAAACCACACACAGGCTTGAACTGCTGCGTTTCCTAGATCTCAAGGACAACCACAAACTCACAAAGTTATTGGGCACGGAAGGGTTAATCAAGTACATCTTTTATTACTGCATCAACACAGCCCAAGGATCTAGCAGACCCTACAGTAACAGGAAGAGCTGCTGCATGATCTGGGATTCTACTGGGCTTCAGTTCCCCTCCCTCACAAAAGTAAATCAACAAGATCAGGCAAGTATCTAATACTCTTAACAGTCCAATTGCATCCTGAAAGCAAAAGATGAAGAATCTCACCCTTTCCTTAGCTTCTCTTACACGGCAAAGAATTTGCAGGAAACAAAAAACTTACAAGTTTTTCCTTTTACAAGAAGAATAATAAGTACAGCAGAATTACCTAAGTAGCTTTTTCTGCAGTATCAGAGATGCATTAACTCTGGCTACAACAGGGGAACAGCTGTTCTATATCTTAAACATTATTCTTGTTAGAAGATACACTAAGCTCTCCTCTAGCTTACTGCTCGTACAGCAAAAGTAATAGTAATACAGGCAACAGACAGCTACAAATTTTAAACTAATGAGGTAAAACTCATAGCCAAGAGCCACTGATTGAGGGAAACTGTACTATAAGAGCCCTCTGGAATATTATTTCTGTTGTCTCACGTGACTGTGCATTATAGGTGCTTCTGTAAACATTCCACACTATAATCAGCTGGTTTTACACCACTTCGCCATGAAGAAATTGTTCCAAATTCAACCAACTGTCAGGTAGGAGTCTTCTAACTTGGCAACAGATGTGTCTTTACATTTGTTTGCAACTGCATGCTCTTGGGCCACCTCTTACCAATTCCCTTCATTACAGCTCTTCCATTCTCAGAGCTAGCACTAATGGTTTAGAGTCTATAACCAGCCAGTCATTTCACTAAGCTAACATTCCAAACAAGACTACCTTCTCTTCAATAATCACATCTGTTCTCTATAAAATCTTAACAGCTCTTCTCCTCAACTTATTCTACTTCAACTCTGGGAAATACTTCACAAAAACTCACATACCATATTTAAGATGAGAATCACAGAGTACACTAATTCTTTCCACTCTAAGAGCATCACCTAGATTCAGTAAACAACTTCTTCTCAGCAAAGTTCTACATCATACTGACTGCTTAGACTCCTCCAATTTAGATGAAAAAATGCTCAAATCCAGTGCAACTTATCCTAAGCTCCAAAGTTTTCATTGAGAAATTGCATGATCCTATTCCAAACAATTCACTGGCTCACTTGGCCCATTCAGCAAATTCCTTTACATTTATGCCTACAGCTCCAAGACAGCTTCTCCCTTAGTATATGCTCATACGTAGTGATAGTAACCCTGTTGCTAAACTACTTGTTTTTGTCAAGAGCATGGCTATCCCAGTCTCACTACATGGCCGACTGGCACATTCAGTGGGCAGTAAGACAGCAACACTTGGTGCTGTGGGACTGGAGAATGTGCTGCTGACATGGTACACCATAAGAACTGCATTGCACTGGACCTAGTGGGAAGAAAATAAACAGCCTTCTTTCCTAAGCAGACAGAACCAGATAATTATTCATGATGAAGATAAACAGCTAGTGACACAGCACTAATTTCTGCCCATGGTCAAGTTTTCCTGTTCTGAAAATAATTATCATTGCTCTCCAGCAACAGGGAAAATGCTGATTTAATTCATTTAAGATCAGTAACTTATCAAAATCAATAAGCCTTTTCCACAAGTGAAATAGATAAATGTGACTTCAGGCCTACAGCCAATTCCACTGTTCCTATTAAATTTTATGCATGTTTCAACTCAGTTTCACAGAGAAAAAAACCAAAACATACCAGATCCTCTTTCTGCCCCATGTAGCTGTGCCACATGAAGGAAACAAACATTCCCATCCATTGTGTATGCAAGGAAATAGTCCTGTAGTTTAGGAACCCAATCTGGCCATTTTCCACATCGACAAAGTTGTCTTGCAATACACGAGTCCAATAAACTCAGTTCCTACCTCTTTACCAGATACAGACCATGACCAGGACCACTGTCATCTTCTGAAGTACAATAGCATTTCAAAAAACATCAGAGGAAAATTAGGCATGATGACAGTGGCCTTCCAATTCCTCTTGTATCGGGTTTGCATGATAAGGTTTTGGCAACAATGGAAGCCACAGTGGTGGCTTCTGTGAGAAGCTGCTAGAAGCTTCCCCTATGTCCAACAGAACCAGTGCCAGCCAGCTCCTTCATTATCCATCCCCCTGCACCACTGCAATGGATAGAAGAGGTAGAGAAAATTGCAAGTGAAGTTAAGCACAAGAAGAGAGGTGCAGGGGAAATATGTTCTTGAGATTTAGTTTCTCAATACCCTTCTCTGATTTATTTTATTACCAGTATCTGCAAATGCTGGCTACACCTCTAGGCAGTGCTGAGGAAAAGTAACTCCCACTGTAAGAGAAGGTGGTTTTAAATTTTCCTGTTAAGATTTTAGCGACTTGAGGAGAAGGCAGAACACCATCAAGATCACTACCATTTGAAATACAATTTCCCACAGAAATTTGCAATTTTTTTAACTCATATGCAGATAATACAGTATACACTCAGTTTGGTAGCAAAAATGTAGCAGATACCAAACAAAGACAAAGGAGACTATTTCCACTACATGTCCACTTGCATAACAGTGATAGTACAAATAGTATCAGACAATTCTTTCTGACACAGACTTACCCTGCTAATCTTCTGTCAGAACACAGGCTAGCTGCAGCCTATCCCAAAAGTTTGAAGGCCTCAGGAAGATACCAGAAATTCCTGCACAGCCATGAGGCAGAGAACCACAGGACTATGGGCTGTTTCCTCAGTCTGGATGCTCCGGAGTTCAATTGCCCACAATATACATGTATTGACTTTAAGTTAATTATGGAAGTGAAGGCAACCACTGAATGTAAATAAAGTAACACCCACCAGGGAAGACACAAAGCATTTTATCCTGGAAATGAGATATCAGCCACTTCAGAATGAATTCCCACTGAAAATGAGTTATAGACAGCTTTAAGCAGACAAGCTCTGATCTGAGCTGGTAGGACTTTCAGGTTACACTGGCTAAAAATCTAGTGTAACCAACTTACCTAAACATCCACTCCAAAACACATTCAATGCCTGTCCACATCTCATATGTATAAGCACAGTATCTATAGAGACAACACTGTTTAGTCCCACTTTGAAACTGTTACAACAAGCAGTTTGGAATAAAAGGTTTCTGAACAGATGTCAGTTAATCAGGGGGTCAATCTCCAGCTGGTGCCAGGTAGAGAGCCACCAAGCCAGCTCCCTGCAGACACTGCTCATATGCCAAAAGGTGTACCAAGAGAGAATTTTAAATACCAGAATTACAGTAAACTGTTTCAAATCATAACAGGAGAGTTAGGGTGGGTTTTTTATCCTCTAAATATGCAGGAGCATACTTTCAACAAAGCAGCAGCAAATACAGTTCAGGAGACACATGAATAATAGAGTTCTCACAAACTGACTAGCTGATCATTTCCACAAGTACAGACTCTGCTCTGGTACTGATCCAGACAGGAAGAGACCAGAATTGATTGACTTTGACAAATCTAAGCTATTCAGCATATACTGGCAGGAAATGTTTACATCAGTCAACCACAATTCTGCCAGCACTGCTAAGCATCTTGTCAGACTACACCATGAATGCACTTAACACAAGGTAAAACAGAATGCTGGGAACAAATTTGAACAGATCACTCTAATTGGAGCCAAAGGTACTTTCAATACCTAGGAAACAAACGCACAGGCAGATCAAGTTCCCTATCTGTTCACCCTTTCTTCTCTCTACCATCATCCTCTCCAGAGTCAGTAATGTGGATATCACCCTCTATAGAAATCTTTTTAAATATAAGTGACCTAAAGTTTACTACCTTATAGATTCAGCCAGCTACATTAGCCTATTAGCCATACACAGCAGGACAGAAGGCCTCTATATAGGTCTCACCTAGTCTGTGAAGACATTCAGGCTATGAAGATACTTGCACTGTCCTGCGGTAAAAATGCTACGTCATCTGGGAGCATTCTCCCTTGTCTGCCAAGGGCACTCTGCAAATCTATTCATACACCACTTGATCCAGTCCACTGTATACAAGTCCCCTCTTCCTCTTCTTCTTATACAAAGAGGTTACCAAAGTAGGCTACAGATGTATAGAGCCAGACTCTTCCCATCAGAGCAGGATGCAAAATGTTGACATGCCATTACAGGATCAGGTCTCTGCTGTCATCAGCAAAGGACCTAAGGCCTCTGTCCCACAAAACTGAATGAACTACTACAGGTGTTATCTTTAAATAGGAAGTACTTAAGGTTAATGGCTGCCTGTATCTGCTGACAGCATTTAAAAAAACAAAATCATGCATAATGCATGATAAGCAGTATTCAGTGATAGACAAAAATAGCACTTCATCAAAGAGGTTGGTTCCTTCCTTGCCTCCAAGGGCAAATGAACATGCTGGTTTTGCACGTAAGCAAATAGCTTTTTCTTCTAGAAAAATGTTTCATCAATTCTCCTGCAGATAAACATCTGCCAATATCAATATTCACTGCAAAACACACACACAAGAAATCCTCCTTAGCCAGAAGGTATAATATTATAACTTAATTTTCAACTAAAGTTCTACGTGAAATAATAGTATACTTTCCTTTTTGTGACACTGGGCAGACATCACAATTTTTTGACTCTGAAAGACCTTAAAGACTGTGGCATCCAGCTGTTTGTTACGTGATGAAGCTGTTTCTCTTTTTACATGACAAGGTGATATCAGTGTGATATCTCATGAGATGAGTAAGTGATCAGAGCCCTGGCCAGTTATATGGCAGAAAATTTAAGGAATATATCAAGCAGGCGAGCTCAGTCCTCTGGCCACTGACTCTTAGGGAAGAAGGATCAGGTTCAGAATCTGAAGGTGGCTTAGGACTTAATATAAACTACTGAGACTCTGACCATAAAACAGGCTTTTCCCAGCCCAGAGCAGAAAAGGAGAGAGTCAGCCTTTGGAGTCTCCAGGGAAACAGTGCATTATGTCAAAAATAGTAAGAAAGACATGATCTGTATGACAAATCTGATAAGGAGCTATGTATATTACTGATACTACATATCAGTACCTCCAGAAACTGACGAACAGATAAAAATACACATTCAGATAAATCTGAGTCATTTTCAAATTGTAGTCACCTCAAAAGCCTTGCTTTTCTGCATCCAGGCGTCTCACCCAGCCACACATTCAGACTGAATCTTACCTTGCAACTGAAGCCCAGTGCTATGGAGGACCAGATCCCATTTTCAGCAGACAGCTTAAGTCAGCAAGCCATAAAGGGTCAGGTACACAACTAGGGGCAGTTTCCTAAGACTGATTAGTTTTCAGGTCTTGGAACTCTGCTAGATTGACAACATGAATATGTCACTCAAAGGCAGTGATTTTTATTAGATTTATTACTACTACCCATGGCTCCACATTCTGGTAACAGCACCTGAGATAGCTTCCCCTGAATTGACTCTGGCTGTTACTCAGCTTGCATGCAACATACTACTATGAAAGCAAGTGTTTCTTCTGCATTATAGTGTTTCTCAGAAGGTCTGTGGGGGCTACCCTGGGAACTTGGTAGCAAGGCAACTAGTAGGTGACAAGAACCTAGGTAACCACAGAAAAGTCCACAAATCTCTCCCTAAAGCGTTCAGCTGCCTCACAGATGGAAATAAGCAGCATATGATATGATATGACTAGCAAGACAGCCCAAGTAAAGGTGCTAGCAGAGCTGAACTGCAAATAGTAATGGCAAAGAGGATCAGTTCAGTTCTGGATACTTTTCTACAGGCTTTGATCAGACAGTTACCTAGTTCTAAGGGTAACATTATCCACCCCCTCATCTAGTCTGAATGTTAACATAACATATTAAAAAATAATATAAAGCTTTGTGCAATAATTCTGCTTTATGTCCGATATCTTGGTGAAGCTAACTTTGACAAGGAGGCATATTTCTGCCTGAGGAAATACAGTTTATTGGGTTTCTTTGAAGGAGTCAGACAGCACATGGACAAGGGGAAAAGCAAACTCAGATTTTCAAAGAGTTGTGTCAAGATATCTCAAAGGCTCTTAAATAATAATAGCTGCTGCAGATAAAAGGCAACAGCCTTCAAGCATTAATAACCATCTCAAAGATGAACAACAAACCAGGAAGGAAAGCAATTTTTAATGATAAAAGAAGTTTGCTAGTGCAATCCCAGATGGACCTGTGTTGGAACATGCATTATTCAAAGCATTCAGAAGTGATCTGAAAAATGATGCAAGGAATAAACAACAATGGGTAATTAAGTCACATATGTTTCCTGTACAAATTCATAGAACAAATCTTATCAAGTCCTCCCAGCCCTCCTTATTTCAAAATGTGTAAATAATAACTAATCCAGTACAGGAAAATCAACAAGGACGAAAGATATGCACTAATTCCTGTATAATGCCACATTATAGACTAGAAACACGTCACCTGGAAACAAGAACGTGAGAACACACCATGAACAACTTCAACAAGGCAAAACTAGTTTTCATAGTTTTATTGCATGCCTTTTTTTTCTATTATCACAAAGGTTTAAAAACTCACAGAGCACTTATTTACACCACCTATAACTTCACTAAAATGTACTGACATACAAGGCTTTGAATATCAAAGGCTTACATGATTGTTTTTTCCATTTATGATTTTGCCTAAATACCATCTCTGCACATTCAGTCCTGACATACAGATTGAAGGGCGCTAGTCTTTTACACTGGTCCTAACCAGCTTGGTCAGAATCACCGAAATTATTCTTAGAGCAATGCTCTTGTACTTAACATCCATAAATTGGCTAGAGATGGAAACCTTCTAGTTCCTATGTTAAACCTAGCAGTCAAAGCCGAGGTTCACAAACAAGCTTCCTAAGAGATCAGCACAAAGACACCAAAGCCTCACCTTAAAGCTATGCATTTCCATAGGTGGATACGGATGGCTGCTAGAAAACTCACCTTTGCTCTGACTTTGGACACTACATACCATTTTCAAAGGCTCACTAGGCAGAAGATGAGCCTACATCTAACATTTTCTTCTCAATTTTTCCTTCATCTCTAGCCAGTATGCCAAGACCTAGCTTCAAATTAGTCAATACATGGCTTGAGGAGGTGTCATGGATGGTTACTATAGAACAGCATGTACTTACACTCACAACTTTTTCACATAAAAATCCTCTGGAATGCTACACACTTCCAAGATGTATTTGCTTCTGCAAATACTAATAAGCTAGGAACCAAAAGTATTTCCACTAAAATATTCATGGAGCATTAGAGAGATTTATGATAAATAAAACAGAAGGAACAGTGCTCTTACCTCTCTCAGCTAAGCAGGATATTGTGCATCTATTCAGTCTAACAAAACACGCATGCAACTGATGCAGATAGACCTCTTCTCTCAAGTGCTTTTCTCCAGAAGTGAGGTAGTAATGGAAAAGCCTCCTCTTTATTTTGTTCTCAAATCTAAAAGGCAGAAGGAAACAGGTAATAAAGCCGCACTGTCACTAGGACAAAGTAGTCTGATACCACCACTCACCTTCTGAATGAGAAACATGAAAATAAAGTCACAATTTTTGAGGTTTTTGCACTACTCAAGTGCTTTAACACATAGATCTACAAACATTTCAGTCCACCTCGCAACTACCTCTCCTCTTGATTCTTATTGTTCAGTTAGTCATTCTTTCTTCAGCAGCAATCATCCTGCCTTCATGCAATGTAGAGTTTTCTGAAGCATTCACAGTTCAACATATTTTTCAGCACAAAGTGTGTTGAGAAGGCTTTACAAATTTGACTTACCTTCAAAACACTGCCACCGAGCCCTATTAACAAAGCTGAATTCTGTCCATAAAAGTAACCTCTATAGCAGGTAAGAAGTCAGTGGTATAGAACTTGTCATCCTTTCCACTCCATTTGCTGAGATGCTTTTTCTGCAAGTTTTAATTTTTATACCTAGACATACTGCAGTTGTATAACCAATTTCAAACAGTACCCTGGGGTACTAGTGTGGAATTCTGGGATGGTTACTTGGCCTTGTTACCAGGGTCCTTCCTCTTACAAGTCTTATACAGCCAGAGAAAGCTGTTCACAGACCTTGTTCCTACATTACCGGCACATTAACTTGCCACTTTAGCCTAAGAACACATGTTTATGTGCAAGCCCTTTTTACACAAAATCCTTCAGATTATATCAAAATTATTACACCACAAAATGTAAATTCTGCTGGCCCCTGCACATGACTAAATACAATCATGTCACATTTCCTTTATTAACCTAAGTGTTTGACAAGACATTATGAAGTGAAAAGTAGCCAGGGTAATTATCATTATTTGTGGTTCATACATGGCAATACACCAAAGAGCTATCATTTATCTTGCTGAAGTCACGGAAGCCCAGCCCCACCTCCAAATATAAACACTAGACCTTAAATGCAGTAATTCTTTAAATATTTGCAAACAACAGTTGTAATCATCTTTGCTTCCCACATACTTGTCAAACCAAGAGAGCTGACTCTAGCACAAAATCCAGCTCCATTCAAGACACAAAGTTCAAAATAGTACAAGTAGTAAGTACTGACACAGGACGCATCATATCATACTGTCAGTGCTATAGTACAGCTAACTCAGCTCAGACTCTACTAGCAAGGCACCGAGTACAAATTCATCCGAGTCCATTTAATTTCCTCCAGTATATAAGGAGTTTGTAAGGCACTGGGAAATTGAGTTTCACTATGAAGGTACTACCTCAAAGCACATACTTAATATCAGGATAAGCAGCACCTGACAGGCTCTGCTAGCCCCAAAAAGTAAGGCTGACATCCCCTTTGTCTACTTTCTCACCTTGCATACCCTTTTCTCACTACATTCTTCGTACCTATAGGAAAGGCTGGAGGAACATTAAAGCCCTCCCATGTTTAGCCTGGCTCTTCCTGGATTTAAAAAAAAAAAAAAAAAATAAAAAGCTGTCATATAAGAAAGCAGAAGCAGCAAGGCTGAGTAAGTATCCATCAGGAAAAGCTAATCAATTTAGCTTGATTCAAGGCAGCACATTGCCCTTAAATTCAGACACCAGAACAGATCTATATCTTAACTCTTTTACATTATTTCTTCCCCTATTAGCCTCCCTAGATTTTAGCCCTCTAGCTAATGTTTTTGCCCTTTTTCTTCAAATATCGATGCTAGAATCAGCAAGAGTTCATATGGCGATTGCATTCACTTTTCACGGACACCATTAGCCCGATTCTAACAGTCTTGATTAAAAATGGTCTTGCCACAGCTCAGCTCCATCATTTATCTATGAGCATTTGTGTAATCTAATGTCCTATACTCCTTGGCTTTCATTTCTCCAGAATAAGAAATGACACTTTCCCCAGAAAATCTCCCAGGTTCAGAGATTTGTTTAATGCACGTAAGACAAGCAACTGCACAATTCCTGTTTAATATCCTGTGCTAACAAAATGTTTTGCATCTTCCATGACTAGGAAAGGCCAGGGGGGTTTTAGGCAAAGCCAACAGCAACAACCCCCATGTTTGGGGAACACCTCAAACCACACTAATAGAGTAACCTTTCCCCATCCAGCTGATGCAAAGCATGTATCCACTTGCAGAGCTACAATCTTCTTGCCTATAGGTGTCCTAACCAAATACGTAGGCAATC
The DNA here is from genome assembly GCA_025448015.1 of Bolborhynchus lineola. NCBI lineage: Eukaryota > Metazoa > Chordata > Aves > Psittaciformes > Psittacidae > Bolborhynchus > Bolborhynchus lineola. Next base: position 54,584 of record JAOEHX010068564.1, read on the forward strand.
AGCCCCTATCTGATCACAGGAGTATGACATAATGATCTTAACGGTCATAGCAGTTATCTTTTACTTACATTTAGATTTAGAAAAGATGGTCTCCAGTTAAGGTATAAGCTACATGACTACTCCAAACAGTTTTACCTGCTGTAACATAAAAGGTACATTACACCTTCCCTCCCTGAACAGCAGCTGAAAGCATCAGTAGCTACACCTAAGGCAGCACTAGCGTTCACTGCAGCAGCTCTCACGACTAACACAGAACATAACTTCCAAAAAGGAACACTCATTTTAAAGACTTGTCTTCGGAATAAAGGTATTTCTCCCTTCAAATAAATACCAGAATCAGGAACAATGCAACAGAAATTCAACTGCATTTTGTAGCATAACAGCAACTTACCCATCTAATTAACGGTGTTATACCAACAGAGCAGGCTTTTGAATAATGTGGTCACCTATGGTACTCAGAAAAGGGTTGCCAGCAAATCTAGTTGTATGCCTGCTTTTTACATCATTATTTCACAGAATGATTAACCCAAAAGCTCCTATTTGATTTAATGTGATGAACCAGTTAACAGCAACAACAAAAAAGGCAACAGGACATTTTGTTCTTGCTTGCAGTTGAATCAATTATCTGTTATGCTTTTCCTAACCGCCACCAATCACCTTTTCCTTAAGGGTACACACCTACTTCCTGCAAACAGCCCAAGTATTAAATGCAGTACTCAAGTCTACAGCCAGGTCCAAATCCCCTAAGCGACTGGGGAGACTCTTATTAAAACCACCTTTGAACTCAGATCATTGCAGCAAGCCTGACACAGAATAATAGTTCATAGGAAGATATGGTTTACTGCCCACCCAGCCATCCACTAAGCAGCCTATTAAAGGTGTATGTTTGCTACTCCTAGGGGCTAACAAACTGACCAGGCATTTGATTTCACTACCTTCCTAGAAAACTTCCCTTTGTGATTTATTTGTTTGTAATACACAGAATAAAACATGTGTTTTGATATATTTCTTACATATAACACAGTGTCAGGAAAAACCTGTAACCCCAGCACAACAGCAGGGTTTTTTAACTGCATTCACTAAATACCAAAGTTATAAATATAAACGAGTTACGCACATTCTCCTTGCCTGAATTTGTCCCTACACAGCTAGCCTGTTCAAGGGGGGACAGAGTCCTCTTACAACTCCTCTTCACTCACAGTGTCAAGGAGCTCGCTCTAATTAATGTAGGGTACAAATTTCTTAACAGAACTATCAACATCAACTTTCTAACACACCAGTTGCCCTCCCCTCCTGCCCTGGTCAGTACTTCATACGTTTGATACACAGGGAAGCATAATGATCTTTCAACGTAAGTATTTTTTCCTAGCCTCTCAAGAGAGATATTAAACATAGCAGAACCTTGCAGAAAGCTGCCACAAAGGCCAACAGTGCTGGTTCCTCCTTCCTGCCATCAGCTTAGCACACTTAGTTTCTGACATCTGATATGATTTATTGGCTTGCGCTTTAAAACACACAGGATTTCAGGTTATCAAGTCATTTATATACAGGGCATACCACAAGCTTTCAAAAAAGAGTAAACACTGTCAGATTACAAATACAGATGCTCAACATGAACCATCACAAGGCTGCAAGCCATTTACTTATCGAATCAGGAAATTACAAAGGGCAGCATCTCTACAGAAGGCATACCCAGACTCAAACTATGGTGCCAGCCTTAGAGGCAATCCTCTACAGAGGCCAGGCTGACCAGGCAGTAGCTGTTAGAGATGTAGTACCTGATGCTATGAAATACTATTTCCAAATTACAGCAGCAGCCATTCCTGCTGTGGCTAACGATAAAATTGGCACTTAATGCATGTTAATTGGATTATTATTTTAAAGACATGCTCACTGCCCTCACATTAATAACAACTGAATCCTCCCTAATTATTATTAAAGTAACTCCCATACCAATTATGGATTAAGCCATTATGACTGAATTGCCATTAATTCTCACATTTCAGTGAATCAGCTAATAAAGTGACATTAAAAAAGGAAATTCCTTTATGCATTACTGAAATCCTATACTCATACCAAAGGCATAAAACAAATGTCCTTTAAGCACTTCTTCCTTTTATTAAATGTTAAGCTGAAATTATTAATCATAATCATGACCAAAAAAAGCCTAAAAAAAAGCTGCATTTTTAAGCTTTCTGTATTTGTAGGCAGTGCTAAAATTAATTTTTTTTAACCACTGCTGGCACAGGATAGCATAATATAGTCACAGACTGAATATCAGCAAAATAATTCAGTTCTAAAATCCTTTGACATCCAACAGCTCCAAATAGATGTCATGTGACAGCTGTTGCAAGAGTTTTTTTACATGCCTGGAACTTCCAAATCAACAACTGCATTTCCCAAAGGGATGCAACCTAATAACAAATTGGACTATGTTAAGACTGTATTTCTGCACATTTAAGAGCAAACGACAGAGTTTCTCAAGTTGCACAAATCCACTCTAATTAAGGCAGAGAATCTCTTCCATGCTAGGTACCATACACACCTGACACATTTGGTAGGCTTTTACACATTCTGAAGTCTCTCAATAATTCAAAAAACCCCAAAACATAGCTTGTATCATCATTTCATGTAGCTCACAAGCCTATGTCTGGCCCCTAAGCTCCTCTTATCTGATTTACACTGAGCTTTAACTCTCCCATCACAGGCATCTCAAGATGCACACCACTCATAGAAATGGGAGACTTTTCACAGATTCATAGAATAGTTTGGTTTGGAAGGTACCTTAAGCTTATCTCTTTCCAACCCTCTGCCATAGGCAAGGACACCTTCCACTAAACCACACTGCTCCAAGCCCCATTCAAGTTGGCCTTGAACACTGCCAGGGATGGGGCAGCCACAGCTTCTCTGGGCAATCTGTGCCAGGGCATCACCACCCTTAAAGGTTCAAGCTTTTTCCTAATGACTAATCTAAAACTCT
>JAOEHX010068564.1:66765-88386 GCA_025448015.1 Bolborhynchus lineola
CTTCTCATGGGAGCTGGGCTGAAACTGTGGCTCTAATTTTCCACTTGCAGAGCTTATTGGTGTCTGTCCATTTATCCATCCCGACAGTTGCTCATGTACACGGTTTCTTCTGTTTCTCCTAGCCTACACCAGCTGTCTCCATGACCTGTGAAATACTGCTGTAGTTCTTACCAACAGCACCACACTGCAAGGCCTTCATAAATCCAGGGGCCCTTGGTCAGAGCTCTGGCAACAGACACTGTGACCAGACCTGATCTTCTGCTTCCCAAACACACCTGAGGACAGGTGTTCTTGTACTACAATTTGTAATCTGTTTCATTATTGCCATGGCCAAAGGACGTGAGAATGAGATCTTCAAAGAAAGAAGTTGACTGCTGACACTTAAGTATCTTATAAAGGCCATTCTTTAGTTCCAAACTCAATCCCATTTTTCAGTTGTCAGGGGATAATGATTTGTTGCAACGAATGATGTTACAACTGAATGATGTGACTTAAGTCCAGGTCAGCTTCAGCTTCAGAAAATTAAAGAAAAACATCTGCTTTGCAATGATGTAAAAAGCATAAAAATAGGGTAGACAAGGTGATCAAAAATACATTTAAAAAGTACAGAGAATGATGGCAATTTCAGGGGAGTTTTTTTGTTATAGCAAGTGGCTCTAGGAGAAAACAGTGCAATATTCCAGAGTCACTCAGTTTTCAGGTAAACTTTCCATTTCTGAGTATTCCAACAGTTACTGGTTTGGGTTCCAAATACACCCAAAGCATCTAGTTGTAAAACCTTAAAACTACCCCAATAATTATATTCTTAAAGAATAAAATATTTAAGCTTGTGCCCAGACCCCACTGGTTTAACGAAATCTAAACACGTACATGAGTGTTTGGCCAGCAAGCGCAAGGATCACCTTCAAGCATCATTCAAGCACTGCTGCTGGGCTGAATGAAGTCAGAAAAATGGTTGCCAGGATTTCTGTAGAGGCATCTTAACCCTGTCAGTCTCTAGAGGAGTTGAACCATTCATTTCCACAGGGACAGCATCTCCTCTACAGGAACCTAATTCTTCCCTGTTCCATTTTAGAGTGATGCTGACACAATGCCACTAGCAACTCCCACACAAAATGGAGTAATACAAGGAAAGACTAAATGCCAGGTTTCCATTCCTGACCTCTAACATAATGTTGACATAAAATACTGGTCAAGATCCCAGCTCCTTCCTGCATCTGTTCATTATCTCTAAAACCAAGTACTGTATTGCCTATTTCCCAGGGAAGCAGTAACCATAATTTGAATAATAAATGCAAAATCACTTTGAGCTTCTTAGATAAAATACATGGAACAAATATTGTCCAGGCCCATATTTCTACATTATAAACTAGGCAGAAAGTGGGAACAACAAAGAGGAATTGATTAATTACTACATTCATTTAATATAATTCATAAATGGATAAATGCTTGCAGTTATTTGACTTGGCAGTGTTTGCCACACTCCACAGCAGCAAACCGGAGTCACAAAAGGATGGAGCAAATCCCTGCAATAAAGACATTAAATGGTAGACAAGCTCTTGCTCACACTGCTTTTATGCCAGAGCTGCAGATGTATATACATAAAATACTCCAATTTGCTCTTAACAGTGCTAAACTTACTGAAATGTATTCAAATAGCTACATGAATTAGTTGTGTAGAAGAGAAAGGCAGTCTCACAGGTGATACTGCATCTTGTGGTGCTGATAAGAAACAGTAACTTTCAAAGCAGCAGGAAAAATTTACTATTTTGAGTTGCATTCTGTACAGTGTTTTTTTTATAAGATGTTAAATGGTATTATTTTCCTTTTCCTTAATGTAAAAGGTTAACAACAGAATATCCAGGACACTATGGAGAAGATATGGACATGATGATGTATACTTACGACTACTACATCCGCGGGGCAACCACAACTTTCTCTGCTGTAGACAGGTTTGCTTTTCACCTGTTTCATTAGAATTTTTAAGTATTTCATGTTAAAAAAGGTCTTCCTTTCCTGTTTCCCCAATCAGTGCACAGCTACACATCATCTGATGTGGTATTCAGTAGCAGGTGAGTACTCCTAAGGACCACAGTGGATATGGCTAATTGTCCCAGGTGGAGTATCAGGCATAGGGCACCTTCATGTACAAGTGGATCATTTGCCATGTCCATCAGAGCAGTGAAAAATACAGCAATAGGAGGCTTGGCTAAATCTGAGCTATGCAAAGTGTAAACCAGATGTTTAGTTTTGTTTCTCACCTGCCTCTAGTTGGAGTATCTTTCATCTAAGTAAAAACTCACCATGAACACCCTGTCCTTTCAGGGAATGAGGCACTTACTATTTCTTTGCAGAGAAGCAGGGAATCTGCCAGCATGAGAAGATCAGACCCTACAAACTGCAATGTGAATGCTGTAAACTGCACAATCCATTGCAACACATTTCTAACAGATTTGAGGCCACACCAGGAATTAAGGCCATGCAGTGCACACTGATCCCTTTCCAGAAAATGACTTAACCATTTTTAATTTGGACTTAACATAAACCCCACAGTGCTGACTGCCTGGGACTACAGAGATCCTTACAGACCAAGTTTAAGGAGAGTGTGAACAGTCACTGAAACCTAATTGTGGGAGAGGGATTTTGAATCTTTACTCTCAAGATGACCTCTAATATATCAACTGTGAGCTATTTCTTTGCTGATGTTTTTTATTAGACACCTCAGTCCAGCATATTAAAGCATCTGTTATCAGACACAGCACAGACAGCAAGGCAAGGTGCACTGTGCTGGCCTGTCACTGCCAAACTAGCTACAAGAGAAGGCAGGAGAAAAAAGAGAAATGTGAGTTTAAACACACCAGCAATTCAAGATTCCTCTAGTAACACTCAAAGGAGCTGAGGTGCTTTTGTCACTGTGATACTCCCAATTTGCTGGAGTTCACTAGGAGTCCCTCAGACAAAAGCTTACCTAAAATAAGGAGGCTTTTCCAGAAATGATAACACATTAGCTGCAGGTCCATAACTGTAATTTTCTGGCTAAAATTCATTAGCCTGCTTATTGCCAAATGGAAGCCATGTCTGCAAATTGTTCCTATGGGTCCAAGAGTAAATTTCACAATTAACTGAATCAGTATATGTTTATCCTTTTATAAAAAAATTACAGGGTTGCAAGGGACATCCCTTGTCCTGGGTTTTTTCTCTTAAATATTTCCCAGTGCTGTTCTTAATCCTTGTTCCTGGTAACTGTGGCAGAAAGTAGGGGAGATAAAGCAGACAGTGCTCTCCCCTGCAGCTGGATTCCAGCCTCCATCAGATACTGACCAGGGAAATGTCAGAAATCACAAGGACAAGCCTCAAAAACAGAGCAGTTGAGGTAACGGATGCTTCTGAGCAGGTTTCTGCCTGTGACTGCTGAAGGCTAACTTTGCCTTCAGAATGGGGTGACTGTGGGGGGCCTGGGCAGGAGCAGAGGCAGCATCACAGGGATGTACATCAGGAATAAAGGTTATGGGACCACAGCACCTGAAAAGAGAAGAAACCACCAACACCTTCAGCCTATCGCTGCTGTGACAACAGAGATGAACCTGCAAAATAGTAGCAGGTGAAAACTGCTGAGAAAACATGTTATGAATTGCAATCCAGGAGACTTTTCTGTGCTAATGAACTTTCTGGCTCCCAACTTCCAGAATGACTAAAACCAACTTGTGTTGTCTAGTGCATGAAGTGAAAAATATTCCTTCTATACCAATTCATAATTCAGACTCATGCCAGACTACCCTGAGTGGTATACTCACAAAAGTCAGCAGTTTGTCAGCCTAAATAGTTCTTTGCATCTGGTTGAGACAGAATAGGAGCAGAAAAATCTATTCCAAGTTTCAGCCTGCCAGGAGAACACATGTGCAGCTTGTCTGTGTAAAGATGCTGTAGATTTTGAGACTGCTTTTCATCTTTAAGCACATTAAAATTGTGTCCATACTATTTAGCCCATGATGGGCAATGCTCTTGAGCTAACAAGAGGCACAAAAAAAGCCTCTGAAGGTATTTTAGTTTAAGCTTTCCTAATTAATTCAAACAGCTCTGTATTTTTAGATTTTTTTAATAAACTTGCAGAAACCATATCTTCCTTTCTTACTCCCTAAGATACTGCATCACTGAGGTCACTGCTGATATACAGATATTTGAGAGAGCAGGTGATGCTTCTGGCAAAAGCTGTAGAAAGTTTAGAAAGGTGGTATCCTCACCTCCTCTTCCACAATATCTCTCCATATGTTTTCATTCCTGTGTATCAGGAATGAATGAAGGAGCTGCTGTTCATCATCAAACATTTTAAGTGCAGCATTTTAAGCGTTCATGTGTAGAGAACAGACTTCAGAAGTGGTTACATTTTTTAGTTCCAATTTAAATGGGTCAAAGGAGAAAACAATTATCTATAAAGCAAAACAAAAGCAGCTGGAAAGAATTAGAGGCCTGAAGTACTTCTGGGAGCATGTTTGGGACTGATGGTAACACTGTTGCAGACAGGCTGACCTATGGACATACGTAAGTTAACATTTACAGGAAAAGGCAGTATTTTTTGTTAAACAGAGAGACAGAGGCAAGTTTCAAAGGGGGTGTGTGAAGCTAGCTGTAAACAACTGCCAATACCCACATAGACATGTACATTGTAAAATAACTTCCAAAATTAAAAATAATCGTAGAATCATAGATTCATAGAATGATTTGGGTTGGAAGAGACCTTCAAGATCATAAAGTTCCACCCGCCCTGGAAGGGGGACACCTTCCAGCAGACCAGCCCGAGATCTGAAACATGCTAAGTGAGGAAGGCATGGGTCCCTCATGGAACCTTGCTTAGGGACTGTGGTCTGGTTGGATATGTCGTTTGAGTCCAGAGAGCACCACTGGAGCATTCCCCACCCAACCTGCAGCAAGTAGCTTGGACAGGAGGTGGGGATTATGACGTGCTTGGTAGGTACCACAGCTTGGTATTGATGGCCTAATGTAAAAGCAGCATGTTAAGACTGTCAAAATCTCATTTCTTTTACAAAACTGTTCTCTGCTTTTATTTGGGTGATCTGAAGAGCCGTTAGTTTCTTAACTGCTCCAGACATCACCACTGAAAGATAGATCAACACCCAGACAACCTGACTGTAAGTACATCTGAAATGCCTGGACAAGCTAGGTATCTACCAAGCTCAGCTGAGCTAAATCATAGGGTATTTTAGGTCCCTAATAAGTTTCATATGTTCAAAGAAAAAGAATTTTGTCAAACTCAATAGGAAAAGGAATTCATAGATATTTTTAAACTGAATTGGAAACAGATTGTTTGGCAATATTTGGGGATAAAATATATTTTCCCTGTAGCATCAAAAAATTCAAATCTGACAGCACATGACAGCTGGGGGATAAAAGTGACAATTCAATATTGACTCCCCAAGCCAAGGAAAATGCAGGAAATAAGCAATTTGGAGGGGACCTATAAAATAGTGTTAAGGATTTGCAGAGGCAAGTTCGTATATATTCTAGAGGGTGCCACACTGGACAAATCCTGGTGGGATCTGCATCCCCACTGGAAAACATGAATGGGATCTACAAATTGAAACAGGCTGATAACTACTGAATTAAAAACACAGTAACAATGGTACAGAGCAATTGCCTACATCCTGAAAAGTTGGACATACGCATAACTTCAAACGTAAGTAATGCAAAAAAACATGTAATAAGACATTAAATGCATAAACCTATTGGCCATCAACCACATGGGTATATGCCAGAGTGTCTGCAAGTTCAAACTTGAATTACAACTTCAGAAATGATTCTGTTCCGATATTTTAAAGCATGTTATTAATTCAGGCAAATAAAATACATTCATTTTAAAGAACTCAACTTTTAACTTTACAATACCCTGGTTTAGAAAAATAAGTTTACTTCAGCTTTTGAGCTAAAAGTTTCTCTGACAAAAGGTATTGGTTTAGCAGATCTTAATTTTGACTCACATGATCCTGTTAATCCATCTATATGTCACCTTTTGGGGTTTTTTTGTTTGGTCTAGGTAGCTTGGTGACCAAAAGAGTAATAACTCTCTTTGAAGACCATGCATATAATCCAAATGAGGACTTCCTAAAATAAACCTAAAAAAGAATCTTGCATTTCATTAACCTTTGGTTTTATGAGGAAATTACAATTAAAACCCATCTAGGAAAAGCCTAAAGAAAACCAAAATTACACACTATATAACAAAACACAGATTTGCTGGAGAGCATGAGACAGACCCATTCCAAATAACACTCTGCGTAAAATGGTAAAGTAGCATAGTAAATTTCCAATTAAAAACCTCAGCTAATGAAAGCTGAAATGAGACACTTTATATCTACACAGAGCTTAAGAGTCAAATTACTCTTATTTCAGGATAGAGTCACCCAGCCAATGAAAACACATAAGAGCCACTCATACCAAAACCTGGGCGAAGGTGTCTCAGTACATCCCTGAGACAGCAGGTTCTGCACCAGTTTCCTCACTGTTTACAGCCAGTCACCAGAAAACCAGGATGATGCAGCAGTCTTGAAAAGCAAGCTCCTTGAATCACTCCAGCAGCATTACCTGTCCCATACCTCAGGTTTAGGAGATCACAATTAGCAGATTCAAAACCTTCAGAAACCTCTCTGAGTATCACCCGCTACCAATTTAAATGATGGCTGCCATCTGCAAGGACTGTACTTTAGATGTGAACTCCTGTTAGCCAGTACCAAGCGGCCTAAAGTGGATATTTGCTCCACAGCAGGACAGTATTCAATCCTTTGAACTTACACCTTTTTGTCAAGGAAAATTTAACACACAATAAAATCAGGTGGAAATTTGCAGCCTATTGGACCGTAGATTACTGGCTTCCACTGCTGAATCCTGCTGCTCCAGTCATGCTTCCAGCTAGCAGTTGTTAGTAGGTTTTGTATCACCCTCCTGAGAGAGAACACAGACATCCAATTACTCACAGACTAGGAAGAGCATAAACTCTCCCTACATTCATATACATTACTCTGCCTCACATGTGACTTACGGAGATCAAGGATGACAAGTGAATTTAATTTCTCTCACTATTGATTCCTTCATATCTTTAATAAAAGATTGAAGCTAGACGACCTGGGGGAAGAAAATGGGGAAAAAAAAAAAAAGAAAAAAAAGAGGTGAATTTTGCTGTGTGGATAACTCCCCACTTAGAAATGGCTTGAAAATCACACATAATTTTACTTTGTACACATTCCTGAGCAATATATCACATGTCAATGGCTTTTAACAGAACCATCCTTTTCTTCTTGGTCACTGATTTAAAGTTGATTTAGGACTGATCACCACCAAGAGCCATTGTCTTCTGAAGGATACTCAGAGACATGATTATTCAGAGAGCATATTTTCTCACCTTGTAAGGAAGTATGAAGGACTATCAGACATATTTAATCTCCTTCCAGCCCATAAAACCACAAAGCACCCAGAGGAAAGTTAGCTAATGTCAGGCAGATGTTTTTGTTGCCACAGTACCTGGAGTAAAGTTATTCTTACTTGTGTAGTCTTATCCTCTGTCATTCTGAATCATTAATATCTCTTTCTTACCTCTCATGCAGGGATCGTCAGTGGAAATTCATTGTCTGCAGGATGACAGAGTACAACTGCCCATTTCAAAATGTTTAAAAGATTGAGTGTACCTCACTTGGAAAGCTTGGGGACAGACAGGGTGGGATGAGGTTCAGTGATTACAGAACAGCAATTAGGCTCACAAAAAGATACCAAGACTCATCAGCTGTCTGCTGAAGATACAATTCTTTCCCTCTGGAGCTAATGAATAAATTACCAGCCCACACGCTTGCAACAGGGATTTTGGAGGATTCCTTCAAGCTGCAGTGGCAGTTGTATCTCCCAATTAAAATTGCTTATGGCATACAGGTTTATGATACTCAAGTCAATGGCATATGCACAATTACCTTTTTTTATATAAACATGTAGCCATTCTGAACACATGCAACACATGCATTCTGAACACATGCGACATTCTGAACATATGCAATGGCATATGCGCAATTACCTTTTTTATATAAACATATAGCCACTCTGAACACATGGCAACTTTGTATAAATTGCCTCCTAGCACAATCACTCCAGATGAGACGGAAATGCACTGTAAGCTTTCCAACACCTAGCTTTTCCAACAACTAGACTTTCTTGCCTTCTACTTTGTATTTGGAACCAATGCAGTGATCCCTACCAGCTTCTCAGCACCAGTAACTGAGAGTGTGCTGAAAGGGGCATCAGGAGGTCCCTGATGTACCGCATCTGGCATTACAAGTACAGCCCTCAGTGTAATTCCACTGCAACAAAAGCCTGCCTGCACAGGGGAACTCCAAGTATTTACGACACTAGAAGCGTCAATACCTGGTTAAATGAGCATAGATCCATCAATAAAAACAGAAGCCTAACCACCCTGTTTTACTGACAGTTTCTTTTATATTGTCTTAAAGGTCTCTTAATGCCATAACTAGCCAGGATCTCTATTCCAGGCAAACCCTGGAGTAGGTCAGGCCACTTGCTCTCTCAGTAAATTAAAATACTGCACTTGTCAGGAGTCTACTTTTCAGGTGGATTGGGTTTCCACTATAGATGCCTAAACGAATTCCATCTGCCCTTGTTAATATACTTTTGGCTTAGAATGGACAAATAAAGCTACTTAGGTGACTTCAGTTACTCCAACTTGCAAACCTCATTCTCTGTAAAGGATAAGCTGGCCATACTTCAAGACTGCACAGCACTTGTGCAGCTGTAATCCAGCAAGAAAGACTATTGATTTCTTCCAGGAAGATCAGAGGCATGAGTTTTGCTCTGGAACAAACCAGAATTTAGTGCTCAGTTTCTTAGCTGATGAAGTCAATGGCAAACATAGCTGTGGCTTCCACGGTGCTGGCTCAAGGACCATGATGACCCCGGGTATCAATATAGTTGTAAAGCTTCATAGGAAACAAGAGAATTCAGGCAGTCAGTTTCCATGTTCCAAGCATTTTTAACATATTTGCTAGTATACCCTCAAGTGTGAGCACTAAAACTACACTTGTCCAATAAAAGAATAATGGGTTTTGCATTGCTCTTTCTTGATTGTAGTCTTGTTCTTTCTAGATTTTACTTACTCCAGCTTATTAATTTGCACACAAAGAAATCCTCTGTCATTCACAGAGACCATGGTGGTAATTAGAGAGTTTCTGTAATAGCCAGTTGCTGTGACCTACATAACAGTGGCAAAGAGAAATCAAGAGCCCCAGGGAAGCTGAAGAAGCTTGTTAGCTGACACAAGTGGACAGGCAAAGGAAGCCAGTGGAGCTCCAAAGAGTAGAACACCAGAGGAAAAGGCACTCATGGAAGGGAGCTGATGGAAAAAGACAGGCACTATAATCAGGCATAGAAGGATTGCCACTAGGAAGTCCTGCTTTAAATGGATACCATCTTCTACACAATTTTATCTTGACTGCTGTGCCTGCTCTCAATTCTATATTTGCATCATGGCCTTATGGAGGCCTCTGGGGGGACACTGCAAGATCATTTTAAGCTTATTTAGACACACAGCACCATGGAAAGGAGCAGTTCTACTCTGCTGTTCACTGGTGTGGCAGTGTGATATTGTCCTATATACCACCTTTCTCCTTCATCCCTGTCCCAGTCACTTCCTTCCACCCATGCTCTATTCCCAGCTCCACCCCAGCAGTGCATCTGTGTAGGATACATTTCACAAGACTCCTCTTCAGAAACTCAAGTAATTCTCAGATGAGGAAAGGCGTGGGTGGGAAACAGAATGTATCTTGGGTGAAGGCAGAAATGGGATGTGGACCAAAAAAAACCAAAAAAGCAGAACTGAGGCAGAGAAAAAGTGGTGCCTAAGAACTCCTAGGACACTCAGTCAGCAAAGCCAGGAACTGAACTTACATTTTATCATCTAAGTTTTTATCTAAGTTGCAGCATCCATTTCTAATGTTAGGTAATCTTTCAATGTTGGAAGACATTTCTCCAAAGCTGATAAGGTTCCAGCTGAAATTCCTCAGCACAGAGCAGAGCGATGAGTCTGCCTTGCAAAAGTTCACTGGCTTCAAAATCTGATCAAGACTGCTTTGACTTTCCTAAAGACACTCCAGAAAAGAACCTTTTGACCTGCTTAGGACACCTCACCAAACCTGAACCACCTTTCACTTGTGCTAACACAAACCAGACACCATTGTAGAGAAACAGCATTGTGCCTATTCAGGCCCAGTGCAACTGAGCACAGACGCCTGGTGCAGGGAGCCCACAGAACTTGTTAATTCTTGTGTTTGCCATGGCATACAACCACCCCACCTACACATGTACTATACAGAGTGAAAGTCACCCTTGATCTAAGAGTCAACACAGAGCCAATGCATCACTGAAGTCACTTCAATGCCTAACATTTTAAATAAACCCTTGTTTTTTAATGAATAAAACAGCAGGAAATAAAGTCTTCTTTATTTAATAAATAACATCAGTATGGATAGAATTCAAACCTCTGAGAGAACAGCACTCTTTTGTAAATGCCGAGTGTTGCCCCAGTCACGCTCCAAGGGCTGCAGATGGCACATTGTCAGTGTTGTCAGGGACTTTTTTTAGACAAACTAGGGCAGGGGAATCTTTGCATTCACAAGAAGAAATGCAGCAAATTCCAAAAAATAAGGAGAACCTTTTGGACTTCTCTAAATGAAAGAAGTGAAGAAGAAAAAGTGGGGTGGGCTGGCTGGGGAAGAGAAATACCAACACTGACTCCCTTTGTGGGTCTCCTTTAACCAGAAAATGGGTGAAGGCTGGTGCTAAGCCAAACCTACATCCTCCATCCACTTTGACTCACTCCTTTTGAAGGGAAGTTTGAGTAAGAGAAAAGCATAAGTAATTGGGAAAAACACAGACAATGCTATCAACCCCAAAGAGTCAAAGCAGAGGACTTGACTGAAGATTAACTGAAGTTAATCTTTCTCCCAAAACTTAACTTAAAAACCATGGGACTTTCACAGAAAAAAAAAAAAAAGAGAACTTTATTTTTTTACATATATTCTGATTTCTCACTTTGCAGAGTACATAAGTACTTCCAACATTTTTCGATATTCTTCACTTTGACTATTTTTCAGGTGCTTCAAACAGTATTTTTCAATTACTTCTCAGCAACACTGAACCTGTAAATGCATTTTTTAAGTGAAGGCTGAGATTATTGTTTAATCACTTAACAGTGAGAGCTGGGATTAGTTTTACAGGACATCAAATACTATAAGACTAATAATAAACAGAGTTAGCAACACAGCACTGATGTAAAAAATAAATAGCAAGCCCATAGCCATGTTGAAATAAGGTGTATTTCCTCTAAAATCAAGAGGGACATTTCAACCTCTTCCAGTCAGTGTTCAAGATTTTGTGATGTGAAATAAACCTGGCAGAGAGTCATGGCATCACCTAAGCAGAGAAATGCCAACAGAGCTAAAGGGAAATCAGTTTGTGGATAAAACAGAAGACCTGGCAGAAGACCAGTTGGCTCTTAGGAAAACTTACTCAGACTGGGCCCTTTACTTGCAGCCCTTTAATCCTTTTCTGGCTTTAAACTTTATTTCAAGCCCATGTTTATCACACCAGCAACATGCATGTTACTGTACTGGCCTGTGTCTTTAAGGCTACAGTACTGTTCACAAACATAGAGTATGAACGTCACTGGTAGTGGCACTTTGTGCCAGTGTTGTTGGCATGAACATTTGTTGGCAGGAGGAGTTCTGCTAATGACACTTTATCAAACATAAAACATTGCTTGTGCCTACATTTACTTTTGAAGACACAAGATACTGCTACCTTGTTCCTCACTATTTCAGGGTACTTGTATGTGTGTAGCTGATGCTTTCAATAGTAATCTGGACCTATGCATTGAGAAGCATAGAAAAGGCAACAGGGCTGTCCACATGCTGAAAATGAAAGACATGGACAAGTGCCTGTGGGTCAGAGCCAGAAGGCTTGGCTCCATCTTTCAGCATACCTGAACAGCATTGACTTCAGCTGCATCCAGCTTGTGAACTTTGGCCAAAATTCATGGCGTCCAGCAAAACTCAGGCATCTAAACATTTTTCAGGATCTTAGCTTAGCTGGTGCATCTCTACCAGGAAGAGGGAAATAAATTGAAGACTGTGCCAAGATACACAGGGACTGACAAGGCACTGCATATTCCCTTCAGACTTTCTCAGACATAAAAGCCCTGAAGTGGTCTGGCATTTGGACCAGATAATCCTCGTAGGTCCCTTCCAACTGAAATAGTCTAGTCTTGGAAAATCTAACTTATTTAACCTCATGAAGACAATGAGGTTAAGTCCTAAGACTCTGCTACATTTTTGCAGGATGTGAGTTTCAGTTTATGTGCAGGATCAAATTTTCCAGGCCTTGCCTGAGCAGAAGTCACCACGATGCAAAACCTGGTCCTAAGAAGATCAGCACAAATTGTGGAGAACGCAGAAGACGACACAGGTGCACAAGTGGTGGTTCTATCTGAGAGAAGGCCCAGGAGAATGCCAAAAACTGAAGTGAACAGAGAGACAGATGAAGCCACCTGAAGAATATGCCATCATGTAATTTCTTAAAATAAAATGCATGCTCCTCTATGTTAGGAGATGAGATGACTGGGATAATTTAATACCAGCAAAATTTCAGGAATTTGGAGAAAGCTCCCCAAATAACTTTGTAAGGAAAAAAGCCAGCACAGTACATCAAATACCATCCTTAAAAAGCAGAGGATTTGCCAAGTGAAGCAGAACCAACTGATAATGTTGATACAATTCTTTTAATCTGTGTTGGGAGATCTTAACCCTTGACGAAAGAAAACAGAAATGACAACAGAAGGAATAAGTTAACAATGAAGCGTGAGTAGAAGGAGGACGTGAGACCACAGTTGAAGAAAGAGGCAAGAAAAAAAAAAAAACAGAGAAGCAAATAAAACCTCAACAAACCAAAGAAAATGGGCCTTGGGCACCATATGAACTGAACTTATCTGAGTTTCATGGTTGTGTGAGGCTGCAGAAGAGGTTTTGCTTTAGCTAACATAAACACATTGCTCAAGCTACTTCAAAGTTTGAAGTTACTTAAGACTCTGGCTTGGGTTAAGACCCATGTTTAAGTGAACAAGCTTTGACTTGGAAATTGATCTATTTAAGCAAAAACACTGCAATAATTACAAGCCATCCAAAATTCAGTGCTTTTGTCTGTCACTGAAACATAACAGATGCCACAGCTATGTCCAGGGGTGAATGTGACTCCCATCCATTGGTTTTCATCCAGGCAAGCTCATAGAGATTTTTTCCCCCTCAGCCCTTACTTCTATTTTCATCTGGGAAGCGGGAAACATGGCTTTCTAAAGCATCTAAGATGACCTTTTGTAGGTCTCACCTTAGGTTATAGTATTCCAAACAAGGATACTATAACCTGAGAGACAGGCAACTAGCTTCTCCTTATTCATTTTCCTGGTCAAGCTTCTCTTCCTCTAGATTCACATGACTCTGCACTGAAGCTGTTTCCATGCTTTCGCCATCTCTCCTGGGTTCATGTAAGAATACTTACAGCTACTGCAAGGTTTTGGAGCAGCAATCTACCTGCCTGGCCTGTTGTGTCACATACAAACTAACTGCATGCAGCACCATAAAAATAATAAAAGACAACAGCTTAAAACAGCTTATCATAGTGCAATTTCAGATGCATCTCCCCACTGATCAAAGTCATGGTCCAAAGCCCATTTGTAATTATAGAAGCCTCTCTATCAATTTCTATGGGGTTTGCACTATTCCTTGTGTGAGGAAATAGAGCCATCTCACATGGAGAAAGCTGATGTACCTTTCTCAGTCCTAAGCTAGCAGCAGACAGGGGATGCTGCTGTAGTAAATAATCTCTGATCATGATCTTACGCAGAAAGTTCCCCTTTCTTCCTTCATTTATCTTCATTTGACTTACTGACTTTGGCACTGGGTGAAAATTTGAGGTAGCCTTGGAGAAATTCTTACCCACATAACAGACAAAGCACTCTCCTGTCACATATTTCTGACCTCCCCACAACAGACCTCTTTGAGGTCTAGGAGAATAATTGAGTGTGGCTTACCAAGGGCTGGACTGCTGAGGCCAGCAACAAAGGGAGTAAGTAACACTATTTGCAGCTGCTTCTCCACCCGAAACTGACCTGTGATCATGGGCTTCATTCAAGATCAGCAATCACATAGTTATTAAATTGTAAAAGGCCTGCACTTGTTGCAGCTCACAGGCTGATTTTACCAATGATTTTATTTGCTGAATCTGCTGTGCTGAGTTGGAAAAAGTCACCTACTGCAATTTCTGTGGAGTTCAGGGAGAGAACTAAATGAGACAAGACTGATGCAAATACCACCTAAAATGAAATCTGAAATTTTTTAGCAGCACAACTTGCAGTTTGCTCTTTATCTGGTTCAATATTACTTCTTTCCAGATACCTCTGTCTGACAATTGTCTTCGCTGTCACAGACGCTGCACTTAACATTTCAGCACAGCAAGCATTGAATTCACAGGCCAATAACCAGAGCTATCAATTGCAGTTACTCTCTGCAAGGAATTTCACTGCCAATGTCTCCATTATCCAGCCCCATGCTCTGCCTAAACAGCGCTGCATGCCACAGGCCTCTCTGTGCTGAAACCATGCTCTCCAGCCTCTCACAGCTGAAACCACTGGGTTTGAGCTACCTACTATCAAACCCTCTGAGGTGACCATTTTACCCTCCTTCCCTTCACACCAGAGTAACAACTGTAATGCCTAAACAACAAAAATCATCAATGTTAGCAGTGAAATAGTTGGTAACACATGTTAGACTTAAACAAGTCTGGTCCTGCAAAGTCAGATACATTCACTTGTACCACAACACTGAAATTCTCTAAATGCATTCAATAACACTAATAATATACTTCCATAATATGCTGTATGAATACCGCAAAGATATGAGCTGTTGTTATATCTTTGTGAACTGAAAGTTTACAGCTGCAATGAACTAACTCTTCTGATCAAGCAAAAAGAAAGAGCAAGTGACTAACATATATTATCCTCTCTGCCTGCTCTGTTAAAAAATTGACTAAGCCTTCAGTCTGTTGCTCAGAGAACCATGCCAAATAAGCAAAGAGCACAATCCTGTAGTTTGGGATTAGCAGAACCAAAGAAAATCAGGATGTAAGTGCTTTCAGAGCCAAACACTCTGAATGAAAAAGATAGGCCGTGGAAAATATGCCTCAATTCCCATGCTGGTACTGAATTTTCCTTTGTCACCAAGGTTCTTAGCTATAACAGGAGGAAGACAACAGTGTGGTGCTGACACAATGGAGCGTCTTGAAATGAACTTGCTAGAGCAGTCTAATTCCAGCTGCCCAGAGCTTGGCATTAAGAATTTTGTCATGCTTCTCTTCCTGAGTTAATTAAAAACTATAAAAAACAGTTAATGCTTCAGGGATAGCTGTCACCAGAAAACAGACTAGTTTCTACTTTTGGGCCTTCCTTTCTGCTGAGATCTGGATCTTTCTGATACAGAGCCTAAAGTTGTTTGACATTCTTCTAGAGGAGGAAAGTGAATTAGCTCTGTGTGGCCCATTCTGTTACGATCAGATATATTATTGTGTCCCAGATAGTTTTCTTAGCATTTGCTTGGGTGTTCCTAGTGTACAACACAGACAAACCCCCAGTGTTCTTCCCTCCTCACCTATTCTGAGATACTGGACTTCCTGATTCTTGCATGGACAATTAGCTGGAAACAGTGATTGATAGGGGGTGGGAAAGGATGAGAAGGTGACATCTCCCTCATTATAAGCAGCAACTTGGTACAATGGACATGGTTCCCCATATCCCATGCTCAGCTCATCTACAGGTTTGAATACCAGAGCCAGGCATTTGCCTCAAATAGCATAAGCTCTGACAGAGAGATGGACAGAAGAAAATCATACTCTAAAACCATGTGCAGTCAACCTGAAAGTAGGAAGAGGGCTAATGTTTCTTTAAATGTTACACTGATTAAGTGTGAAAATTAATTAAAAACAAATGAAAAAGGAATATTCATCATGAGGCATTGCTAATGAAGCAATTGTCTGAAATCTTAAAACCTGAAGAGTGCTTGTGTGGGCACAGGGTAATAAACCTGAAGAAAATTCCAAGAAAATTAATTTCAACTGCCTGTTTCTTAAAGGACTTTCCAGTTGAAAGTGCAGTGCAGAAAAACCTGTGTCATCTTTCAGGCTTCACCTGGACAAAGGCCTTTAACGATTCCTGCTAAGTCCTTCAACTGAGGGAACAAATCCTGTATTCAGACTAGAGGACCATGTTCCAACAAGCTGTTCAAGCTGCCATTTGTACCTTGAATGCTGTGTAAGACAAAAAGATGTCTGAGTCATGCCAGAGACTGTTTCACAGAGAAAAGAAAGAGGGGAAGAAATGGATGCAAGAAAGAAACCTCCACAAAATAAGGGAGTCCTGTGGAATAAGCATCCACAGCAGGACTGAGATGTGATTAGTCCCATGAAAAACCCTCTTAAAAGTGCCTGTGAGCACTCCACTGTGAATAGTCTGTATGGAAAGAGTGCCCAGTGTTAAAGTTCTAGCCGGGGACTTGAGAGGCTTCTGTTGGCCACTCACTCTCCATGTGAGTAGAATAGGTCACTGGGGTTATGCTCCCATGACACATTGCAGAATAAGGCTAAAGATCACTTTGTAAGCTTTGAGTGGGATGATACTCCTAAAAGCCACATACAAATGCCAGAACACATTTTTAAAGCAATACTTTAATTGTGTCCAGGCTGCTAATTAACCCAAGCACACGCTTCAGCTAACACAGCTTGCCTGATTCCAGGACAGCTTGGTTAACACTAAGAATGAGCTTTCTTTCATGTATAACTTAGACATATGAAATATTCCCCGCGTCTCTCTGCATCTCATCTCTCTTTCTGCAAATCAAGGATAGAAACCATCACTGGCATTGTGTGCAAAAAAGTGCAAGGACAACAGTGAGGCTTTAAGACACTATGATGAGGCGAAGGCAGGGAGATACCTTTGAACATGACAGATCAAATGAATCACAGTGTAATAGTGCTGGTTCCATACTCTGGCAGTTTGTGCTTGCCTAGGGTACCAATGCCAAGAGCATTGTGCCTGATTCCTCAGGGCTCTGCTGCCCCCCCCGGCTTCTCCAGAGCTAACACAGCAGTATGTCAGTTTCCCAGTAAGCACAGTCAGCACAATGCACCAAATGGCGCTAAGTTTCCCATTCAGGTGACCATTTCTAAACCATCAAATACGGCTGCTTCTTATGGGAGTGGCAATGTGCCACAATTCACATAGCCAGCAATCAATGCCCTACCTACTTTACCCTTTGCTGCTACAAGGGCTACTTACATGCAGTGTCAATGAGCCAGTCATGAATTGGACTTGGCTGTCTCCACCCTTCCGGAATCTCTTCCTGCAGGAATCAGGTGCACCACCGGTCTAGGCAAGCACCATCTTTTCCACCCATGCCAGCTACCTACTTTCTGTGCTGGGTCTTTCAGTACACAGCTTTGGAGCTAGCCTGCTGTCTCCAAGTTGCTCAGGTTGCACTTATTCATGGGAGACAAAAAGTTAAAGTGCTGCAGGTGGCACACATGGTACAAAGGACACCTTCCCCAACAATCACCTCACACTGCAGGGGGGAAAGGTTCTGAAAGGATCAAAGTGACACTTGGATTAAAATGTTTAAATGCTTTACAGACACTGATCTAAGGAGCTGCCAGGCATATCACTCCTGACCACATCCACCAGTTCTATATTTGAATATAAGATATATACTTTGTATTTCGGAAGAGCACAAGTTGTGATCCACATAGATTGCTGTATCATTACCAACCCAAATAATTTCCTGTGCTTCATTTTACACTCTTCACAGGGTGTAAGAACAGATTTCTCTAACGCAAACCCACCATAATAAATCATTGCTATTTTCCTTTGTTCTTCTACTCTGTCTTACATCTCTCATTCCAAGGAGTAACAGTGGCCAAAGCTGTCATATGCATGCTTTAAACAGTCAACAACATACTGTTTTCACTCGGAAGAGGAAAACCAAGTCATAGAATCATAGAATCACAGAATAGTTTGGGTTGGAAGAGACCTCCAAACGTCATCTAGTCCAACACCCCTGCAATGAGCAGTGACATCTTCAAGTAGGCCAGGTTGCCCAGAACCACATCCAGCCTGGCCTTGAACGTCTCCAGGGATGGTGCACCCACCACCTCTCTGGGCAACCTGTGCCAGTATATCACGACCCTCATTTTAAAGAATTTCTTCCTCACAGCCAGCCTGAGCTTCCCCTCTTTTAGTTTAAAACCATGACCCCTTGTCCTTGTGTGATACACAATAGGCCCTGCTAAGAAGTCTCTCCTCATCATGATGTCTTGTGCATAGCCTGAACCAGACCGCTAGCCCTGGAATGCCTACAGAATTGAGTCTTGCAGGTGAAAGACACCTGAGAATCCTGCTGGGATTTAAGGTTGGAGCCAACAGAAACTGAGCAGCTGAGTCTGTGCCCAAGAAGCATTAATCAGTCATGATTTTCCTGGACGATTCATGCACATAAAGAAATGGGGTATGTCTGACTGAAACAGCTGCTGGGTGGGGTTTGAAAGGAAGTGCCAAGTCACCTACTGGGTGCTTAGGCTTGAACTGGCTCTTTCACATAGTGCAATTGTACATGCACCTCCTGTGGTAGCCCATACAAAAGAGACCAGACTCTGGGCTCCAAGCTGTTAGTACTGCTCATTTAAAGAATCTCACTTCGGAAAGTCCCAAACCAGACACTGAAGGTCAAGGCTAGATGTAACTTGAAGATGTTGACATAAAGTTGCTTGATACAGTAGCCAAGAAAATGTGAACCCTTTTTAGATCCCTGTTCTAGAAACTTGCCTCCATAGATAGCTAGTGACATATGGGCATAGTCACTGTTCTAGCTAGCACAGCTTTTCACAGAGCTTAAAGAAACCTTGACTGTGGAGCAGTGTGAACTAAGACCCACCTGCTGGTACTGGCATTGCCTAATGGACTAGGGTAAATGCTCACAAACCAAGTCAAAATGCTCCACAGTTAATGACTTGACATTAAATCATATTCTTCTGTGGAGGAGGTTGCAATGTTTTTGTAATGGAAGAGTTGTCCATTTTTAGATCAGAGCAGTTAAAAGAGGTAACTAGATAACGATAATAGTTAAGGCATGATACACAGTGAAAAGGCTCTGCATTTTTATAAGGCCAAACTATAATGATATTCATAAGTCAGTAGCCTTAAACCTCCAAAGCATAACCACAAACAACCATGAAATGAATATGCTTAGGTGACTGCTGTCCAGTCTGACTTAATCCAGTGCAATTTGAAATCAGTGGAGGGATGTCAGGGATACTGGATTGTGTCCATAAGTGAGCGAACGAGAAATGCAGCATTGAGTGGTGATCCAGCCACCCTTCATACAGTAGGCTTAACACATCAGGCATTGGCAGACCTTGCACAGGAATTCTCAACGGAAAATCCTCAGGAAGGCAGAAACGGTCTCATTTTTGAGCTATTATGGGCACATTTTTCAATACCAAAGCTAAGGTCCCAAAGCCATAACTAAGGCCTTCCACAGGGCTTAGTGGGCTTACAGTGAGTCAAGTTTAGTATAGCATCATTCCTCAATCTGCAAATCCTGGAAAATTGTTTCCACTCTCTCACCACTGTGTTTCCAGTAAAGATGGGTTAGCACACACTAAAGGAAGCAAAAAAGAAAATCTTAGTTGCTTAGCAGTAAAACATATGGACAGTTTCTGCAAACAGCTCGGATGTTTTGAGTGCTTGAGTGCTGAAGGCCTGTACTTGGGGTGTTTCCAGCAGGACTGGACAGGAAAAATAATTCACTGTTCTCTATGTTTGTCACTGATTCTCAGTGGAATACCTCTCCTTCTGAGATTTCTATACTTCCATGGGCATTTTCAATAAGTGTTACATAAAGAAGATCCTCCTCCAAATCTCCCAAAGTCCAAGACTTCTGTCTCTCTCCCCCTGCCTTGGTCCTGTGTGGTCTTCAGTACTGCCTGACTGTTAGGAGCTGGGAGAAACTCCTCCTACACATCTGCTCGCTTTCAACACTTTTCTTCTCCTGACTCCCTCTTAGATAATAAGGACTATCTCAGCTTACAAATCAAGTCCCCAGGAATTCAGCAGGTGTCCGCATGGGGACCGAACATGAAGCTGTGTTCAAGTAAGGGAGTTGCTATGATCCTGATGTGTACATATACAGAATGTAAGATGAGCTCTTGCTGGACTTAGGGAGGCAGTGTGAGGACGTACTCACAAACACACACACAGAACAAGACCTCCTGCTCACTATGACTCACCATCAGAGCACTGCTGCTGCTTTTGTTCTTAATGTTCCCCTCATTTAAAAATAACATCCAGATAGACAAGACATGAGATACTCATTGCACACGGAAAACCCAAGCAACATGGAGATCCATTAAGGTATGCTGATTTAATGCACACATTAATGATAAACACTACATGCACAGGGGGAAGCAGCCCAGCAGCATGGCAAAGTGCTGTGCAGATACAAGACAATTTGGTCACCAACTAGGAGAAGTGGCAAATATAGTAGCTATAAGAGTTACATGTCTTCTGACATCAGCTTAACCTAAGCAACTAATTCTCTATTCTTTCCCTTTAAACTGACTAATACTGACAATAAAATATTTACTATGTACCATAAAACATGTACAAAGCTGCCTTTAACTGTGTGCTTGCAGAGAAAAATCAAACAACTTATGAAACTCGGCTGAAAAATATTCAGCTGGCATCAAGCAACGCCTCCCCATACACATACATATTTCTCTCCAGAAAGTACAACTAGTTGTTAGATATTCTTATTGATGATAACTACAGTACAGCCTCAGTAAACCTGGAGAAATATCTTTCTTTTTTAAAGATCAGGTTAATTTTTCTGGGTATCACAGTATGCTGCACTTCAACGGAGAGGAAGCTGACAAAGACATAAAACACAGGCCAGAATCCATGGTGTGTACCAGCTGAGTAAATTGATGGTCTTGAACAAGTAAAAAGTGCCCACTATAAATGTTCTTTTTTGATGATGGAGAAGTAGGTGCAAGAGCTCTTCTTTTGCACACATTCATTGGGGGAGAACAGCTGTTTATTGTCAGCTGCTGTACACTCTCATCAGGAATTAAGTGCACCTTTCTTCTGTCTGCAGCCAGTGCTTAACTTGCCCCTAGGTCAGGAGAAGTGGAGACAATGAAGACATCCAGCTCTTTCTTCCAGAAGCCCCAAAGGAGCACAGCCTTCTCTATAATGCATCATTCACAGATAGGAAACCAAGACATCATAACTTGATCAGGGATCAAATAATGATCTGGATGCAGAACTTAGCTCCTGGCACCAAGCCACATGCTGTGGAGTCAATCACACTCTCTCCTCTCCTTGGAGCACAAGTGAGGCACTGGAATGGGTTGCCCAGGGAAGTTGTGAATGCTCCATCCCTGGCGGTGTTCAAGGCCAGGTTGGAC
>JAOEHX010068568.1:0-11259 GCA_025448015.1 Bolborhynchus lineola
CTATAGGCCCCCTTCAGATACTGGAAGGCTGCTATGAGGTTTCCATGCAGCCTTCTCTTCTCCAGGCTGAACAGCCCTAACTTTCTCACCCTATCTTTTCTTGGTTTTTTCTTTATTTTTCCCTTCTTCTTGGTTAAAATCTTTGGCATATTGTGTCTTAAAAATAGACAGAGTTCTCTTTTGTTTTTTTTTCCAGTTCATTGGGAGTAATTTTGCTCACAGTGTAGGTTTTTAGTTGCCCATTGTCCTGGGCTCTTTTCTTCCAAATAATTCATAGCAACATGCTTTCTTGTATAACTGGAGCAAACTCATGAATGTAGAGGATACTGTAACTTACACATATGACTCCAAAGCCCAATAGAGATCTGTACAAGAGTCCCACCAGGTTAGATACACTAGAAGAAATGAGGTAGTTCATGCCTGACAGGCGTGTGCTGTTTCCATGGTACAGATGCTTTGCTATTACTCTCATACTGCTTTACATTTAGTGGGTGTTCTAGCACTATGTTAGGTCAAGTTTTGGGATATCATATTTTCTGTT
Organism: Bolborhynchus lineola; assembly: GCA_025448015.1. Classification (NCBI taxonomy): domain Eukaryota; kingdom Metazoa; phylum Chordata; class Aves; order Psittaciformes; family Psittacidae; genus Bolborhynchus; species Bolborhynchus lineola. Next base: position 542 of record JAOEHX010068568.1, read on the forward strand.
GACAGCGCTGTCATGCTAGTAGCCCTTGGGACATTTATTTCCATCAAGCTCACCATTGTTTAATCAGAGATAAGGAATGGCTGAATGAGTAGCCAGATATTCCCTCCTCTGCTGGCACATGGTCAGGCTTTTGTGATGGAAGTCACCATATCTAAGCATAAAGCTTGATGTCTAGATATCTTTAGTCCACAGAGTGTCTACCTCCACTGGAGAATAATCCATCTTTTCCTAAGTTAAGTGTCTTAAGTCGAGTGTGATGAGTAAACCCCTGAGAGCATCAGTTGTTCTCCATTGGCAGTGGATGGAGTCAAAATATCCAGCTTAAGCAAGATATTTAATACTGAGACAGCTGAAACTCAAGTGAGATAAATTCCAGTCTAGAGCTCAAGGCATTGTTGCTGCCTCTCAGTGAGTAGAGAGTGACAATTGGGAACATGTCACTATTTATGGGCTCAGGCAATTCAGGCAATTAACTTGGTTGCATTTTTGAATTCAGCCCAGACTGGAAAGAATTTTATCATTTTATTCAGGATTATCTGGAAGACTGATTGATTGTAGATAAGTTTACACATCACTAATCACTTATGGACCACTTACTTTTCAATGGCAGTAGCAATGGGTTTGAAGCATATGGAAGATGATTGACTGATTTATGTATTTTTCTCTCTTGTGATGCCAACTTGGTGCTCTCTATGGCAGCTAGTATGAACTCTATCTCTACTAGTTTTGGAGACACTAGATTTTGATCCTATCAATTTAAACTGGAAACAGAATTTTAATTCTGTCTGCACATTGAATATCAATTTCCTCTTCAGTGAAGCACTAGTTCTGAAGAGCATTATTCGTTTAAACATACGCCTCAATTGTATCTTAAATGCAGTTGGGCTTAAACATGCCTCTCTTAGCTTTTTCTAACAAAAGGCGAGCCACAAGCACTAACTACTGAAACAGATATCAGAAAAAAAAGGCAAAATTCTGCTCTGTAGTGGCAATGTAAACCCTTAATAGAATACAGTTACTTTGCTTGTTGAAGGTTATCATGGAGGAGTTGCAGTCCTAAGGAAATGAGTGAAGTACTGAACGAACACCTAAAAATGCAAATCCAAATAAGCCAGGAAAATGCTTGTATGGAAGCAGGACATTTACTTCCTGTACCTTTATGTCACTCAGTCTGTGTAGCAAAAAGTTTGTTTAAAAATAGGACTGTGATGCTTGTCAATTCAGACATGCACATATAGGTTTTGTTCTTTCATTTTAGAAATTCCCATCCATGGGAATGAAATTCTAAAATGAAAGAATTTTGGTTTAGAAGTTCCCATCCATGTTCAAGAGGCTTGTAGTTAACACTTGCAGATTGCTTTCTATAGACAGTACCTTTATTACTCATTAACCCTATCAGGTACTTAAAGAATGGAGGGTACTGGAATATTTGTCATAATTACTTAAGAAACCCAGTAGTCATAGCAGATGTTTTGAGTGGCCTAAAAAGCTGTAAATGATAAAGAAGAAAGTATTTTAGTATAATATTGTGCTAAGCGTCTTTGTGTTGTCTTTCATTTTTATTGTAGATCTGGAGTATGAAACAAGACAGTTGTGTCCATGATTTACAAGCACACAACAAAGAAATTTATACTATAAAATGGAGTCCTACAGGACCGGGAACAAATAATCCAAATGCCAATCTTATGTTAGCCAGGTACTTTTTAATCCTGATTTTAAATACCTGTTAAACATCATTTTTACTTTACTCTTTGTATATGTAGGTTCACGGAATGTTTTGAAGCATGTAAGATACTTTATCATATTGTGTTTGTATTAGTAACAAAAATATGTCAAATCAAGATGTTAATTAATCTGTGTTCTTTCCTTGGCAGTGCATCCTTTGATTCTACTGTTAGGTTATGGGATGTAGACAGAGGAATTTGTATTCATACTCTGACAAAACATCAAGAACCTGTGTACAGTGTAGCTTTCAGTCCTGATGGCAGGTACCTGGCCAGTGGCTCCTTTGATAAATGTGTACACATCTGGAATACACAGGTATAACTCTTCTTTCTGTTTAGAAGTTTGTGTTTTGGTCTTTTCCATCAGCACCCTTCCACCATGTTTTGGCCACAGATTCCTTTGCCATTCCTAACACCCTGCTTCGCTTTCTCTTTGATCTAATGTTATTTCTGTTACTGGATGTACACTTACCTCTTTGAGTGCTTGGCTGTGGTGAAGCAATAAATGTATTTACATTTTCTTTACTTAGAAAGAAAAACAACAATAAAACAAACCTCACAAAAACACCAGCCCAAACGAAAACCCCCACCAACCAACCAAAACCACACCACTTCCAACAAAATAAATTCAATGTTTCCAATAGTATGTTGCATCCAGAAATTCTTTGTTAACTCTGAACTTTAAACTCCTGATAACAGTTTTGCTTCGAAAAGTGATGACTCGGTGTAGACATACAAATCTGATAGCTATTTCCTTGAATTTCACTGAAAATAAGAGAATGTAAAATGAGAGAAGGCAATGATGACACATTGTAACATTCTAAGAAAGAACACTATTACTGGCTTTGCATTTCAGGAAAAAAAAAAAGGCTGATTGCAAATGAAAGTCTTAAGACCTTTCTGAAAGAAAACATGATTTATGGCTACTGGGAATTAATTGGGTGTTCATTTTTAAAAGGCTTATTTTAGTAATTTCAAGTAGCCATGGCCATCCCCAGTTTTGCCTATCAAACATGAGATCAAGGTACAATAATTGTTTGTCATGTCCTTTAACACAGTGTGAGGTTATCCACAAGTCTCATCTGAATCATTTCCTCTGAGAATTTCAGCCTTTAAAAGCTGTGGGAAAGTTTTAGATTTTATACATATCTTTATTGTTTGCTTGGATTTTATTAATTAATTACATGTTTTGTCCCTTTTTAGACAGGTGCCCTAGTTCACAGTTACCGGGGAACAGGAGGGATTTTTGAGGTTTGCTGGAACGCAGCAGGAGACAAAGTTGGAGCAAGTGCTTCAGATGGTTCAGTAAGTGTTGATTGACTTGGTTGACATTGTAACAACCAGCATCTTCTGGAACTCTTTTAACTAACAATGGAGACAAAATTTTCTTCTGTAGCTGAAGTTTGAATGCAGTCAGCTCACCTGTAGATTTTGCCTGTAAGAGTTCAGTAATGTTGTAAGGAGAATGTCTTTATTCCAGCTTAATGCATTACTGTCCTAAATCCTTCAAAAATCTCAGAAGGTGAAGATGCCTCTAATTTAGATTTTCTGTACCTATGGGAGCTTACTATGGAAATGTGTTCCGTGTGGTTGGTCTTTTAATTGTAGCCCAGAAACAAATTAATTTTAGTCTTTTTGAGTGAAAACATTCAATGTAAGTGATATTATTACAGTGCATGATAGGAATGATATCTGTTCTGCATTGCATTCAGCAGAAAGTGTGGCAAAACAAGTACAAATTTCTGAATGCTCGTCATTAAAAAGTCACTAAAAATGATAGGAACTATACGTAAACACCAGTCTGCTTTCTGTGCTTAGAAAAAGCAGGACATTAATTCACGTTTAACTAATCGTGAATGCACCCCCTATGGTCTGATAGTAGTGTACTGTGGCATCACCTCCTTGTTCTTCTGACACTGTTCTACAAAGTATTGCAGTAAGATATTAACATGCAGTTCTTCAAAACAAGGACAAAGCTTTTTTGCATGCCCCTCTTTCTTTTGCCATGGTTTTTAAAAAAGGAGAAGAGAGCCTAAGGAAAAACAAAATTAAAATAAGAGTCATAAAGGGATCGTATTTTGAAACGCTGTAGCTTAAATTAACAAATGTCAGCAAATGGCAGCCCTGGTGGCTTTGTATAGCCCAGTCCCAGTATCCTGACAGAGGTGCCAAAGCATTCTCCTATCCTGCATGCTCCATGCTGGTAAGCGAGATCACATTGTTACAGTTAAGAACAGAAAAGAGGAAGTTCTAGATTTTAGGTAGATTAAATTCTAGAGAATTGATTCTGATTTGTCTTTCATATCATTTTAGTCCTGCAAATATAGACAGTATCATACATAGAGAAAAAGCTCAAGGTGTATACCCTGGGTAGAAATTATCACTTCTTCCTGATGACCCTTTTATATATATGCTGTGAAACCTTTCCAGTCTTCCAGTTAATTTGTCCCAAGAGGCTGATTGTACTTACAGCAGCCTTATTTTCATTTAGTTTCTGCTCTTCTAAAACTGTTCAACTTATTTTGCTTTATATTTGCTAGCAAAGCCCTTCTTCTCTCCTGTTTTAAATGTATTTATAGCTAGTAACAACTAAGCAAATACAGGCACTTTTGAACTATTTGATGACTAAAAGCATAGCTTTTGTAGATTCCTGTATCTGACAAAACTAGAAGCATTAGTTGGTGAAGATTTTGTGAAGACAAAAATTGCAATTTGTGTACCGTTAACTGTTTATTCAGAATTCTTTTGATCAGTTCTAGATTTGGCCACAAATTTTTCATTTCATTTTACTGTATTTTTATAGCCTAGATTCAAGTAAGTTCTCAGCTCTGTAATATCAAGTAACAGGCAAGCCACTTATAGAAGATGTTGTTAGTGTTCTGATAGTAATTCATTAGGCAACAGTACCCGGGTCTGACTGGAAACAAGTTGTTCACCTGGTGACTTTTTTTTCTGCCCAATTTATTTTTAGTAGATATAAGATTAAGTTCACACAATCTATTTTGTAGGGTTTGCTCAGATACTTCACACGTTATTGCGTAAGTATGTAATATTGTGCCGTGTGCAATTTCTGTATGTGTTTTTTTTTCTTGCAGGTTTGTGTATTAGACCTGCGGAAATAGCGCTATTAGTTGGAAGCCATGGACCGACTATGAATGTGTACATAGCCAAAATGACTGTCCCTGACCCATGTACTGCTATAGTCCCAATTGAACCATGGCCAGTCCACTACAGCCAAACGTAAAAGAAATAGATACATATACTGTATATAAAAAAAAGAGGGGAAAAAAAAAATGACACCCTGAAGAGGATGACAGAGTTTTGTCACAGCTTGTGAATCCTGTTCACCAAGTGCTGGAATCTGCTGTGCCCCGAAATAACATTTAAAGGTTTTGGATATGAAAAACAGAAGAGAGAGAGAGAGAGAAATATACCATATACAAGAGCAGACCCATATACATACCAAATTCAGAAGATACTAATGGCAGCCTTCATTACCCCTTCCGCCCTTTAAATCCATTATGACTATGGATTGTAGGGTATTTTTGTTTTCCTTCTTAGTAGTTGAGCAGTTTGTGTGTACAGAGAAAATGGACTTACAGAAATCTGCAGCAGTAGGTTTTTTTTTTTTTTGCTTTTAAACATTGGGTTTTCTGTTTTGTTTTGGTTAAGTTTACGGATGCATGAAGTAAGGGAGTGAATTAGTTTCTTGTTTGTTTTTTTCACCTTGGAAAAAAATGTTCCTTTGAAACATATTTTAATGCATTCTTTGAAGAGGTAAATTGAACCTGATACTGTTTTGGTACATTTTGTGGCTCCCGGAGCACAATTCTGTGAACAGAAGGAGGGTGGAAAAGTGATTATGGAGATGGAAATAAAAAAAGAAGAAAAAAAATCCTGCTTCAAGGCGTGATATTTCACGTCCTGCTCATCTACAAAGTATGACATTAATGGGTATAATGCTATGATTTATTTTCTGGTGACATGGCTGAAATGCAGTAGTTTCTTATTTGAGACATAATTCTGCCAAATTTAAGAGTGGAAGGGCACAAAAATACAGGGATGCAGAAAAAAAAAAAGAAAAGTGCATCTTATGTGGCTTTCAGACCATAGCTCAAGTATGGTTAAATTGTGCACTATTGTGAGAAGGAGCAAAGCATAGCTGGGGGATTGTTTTTCAGAGTCTAAGATCTTTCTGGACAAGGGTTCATGCCACAGCTTCTTCGAGAGTTGCCCATCATTATTTGTAGGAGCTTAGATGTATAATTGTAACCAAACTCCAGTATTAAAAGTATCTCATGTAATTTTGCTTTTATTAAAATAAAATCTTTGGCATATATTTGATAACACTGCCATTAAGAGGCAAAATGTTTACTACCTTAGATTTAAAAAAACCCAACCAAACCTTAAACGGAGGACTTGCTTCAAGTTTATTTTAATAGCAGTGATTCAGCTTATTTAAAAGATGAATACTTGCACTAATTCCCCTGCTGCTCCAGTCCTGCAGTTTATTGTATCTTGTGACTACATTTTTTTCCAAATATAGGGTAGATGTAAGCTGCTATTTTTTTAATAATCACTACTATATAGCGTCTTTTACTCTGTTTACAATATCGAGTATTTTTCTTACAATGACAGATGTATATGGCAAACCTTTTTCTGCTCATGTGATTAAAAGTATACTGATAGTGATTTTATTTGTAAATGATAGCATGAGGTCGTGTTTACGAGTACGTGTAGTTGAAAAGGTTGCATCATGTCCTGCATAAGATTCCAAGAGTGTAAATTTCTAAAAAGAGAGGTTGTCAAATTTATGTCACAGGAATTTTACTTAATGAATGGTTTATATTACAGAGCTTTGCGAAGTTACTGGTTTTATAACACTATTTCAATCACAAATGATTTTGTGGCTTATGATTGCTAGTCTCTAACATATTTGTTTTGGTTTTGTTTTTGTTTTGATTTTTCCTCCCTCCAAGTTAGGTGCAAATTGATTCAATTGAGGTAATGCAGCTTTGACATTTTAACCATTGTTCTTTAGGCATTGATTTCTGCTATTTCATGGAATAAATGCGACTTGAAGCAAGTCTGAGTTTTGCTAAGGTAGGGTAGCAATTTGCCAGTGGTGAAGAGAAGTCAACAAAATACATTCTTTATATATACCCCAGGATTATAGTATATCATATACAGCATTTAAAACCAACGAAAAGTCATATCCATAAAGGTGGTCATCTGCGGTGGTTCAGTGCCAGCTATATTTAGGGGTTTGGAACATATTACAAATGTTTAGAGCAATTACCCTGTGAGTTACAATATGTAGGTAATTTAATATATTGAGTGTCTGGCACTTGAAATATTGCTTTTCTTGCTGGAGGTCCATGACTGTGGCTGACCTCTGTCATTTAATGAAAAAAAAAAATAAAAAGTCTGTGCAATAATTTTAAACTGTGCTCCCAGGAATAGACACAAATGTTTTGAGTATGTTTGAACTGCATTTTTTGTTTAGCAATGCATTTGTCAATTGCACTGAGTTTAAATTTGAAAGTCAGAAGTGATTCTTGATAGTACTTTTGTATTTTAATATGGACAGTTTATTCTTTTTCATGCAAGTCATTGGATGATTCTTTCAGCCAATCTAAACAATTGTGGTGGAATTCTGTGACATAGCTGCAAAATCACACAGCCATGTTTTAGGGTATTGCCATTTTCCTCTTTCTCAATCATCAGCTGTTTTGGTTGTAATTCTGGTTGCTTAAGCATAGAATCACATATTCAGAAATAGGAAAAACAGAGCTTCAGTCTCGCAGGTCCAGGGTTTTCAGGTGCTTGAAGCACAGTCCAGCAGGAATGTCAAATCTGTTGACTTGAGTGCTCTGGACGTGCAGGTGGAGACCCCCAACCTGGTGTTAATCCACAGTGCCCCACTGTAGTGGAATGATGCCAGTTTCCACCAGCAGAGGATCTGGCTAATAGGTATTTTATTGTTGTCCTTTACTAGCATGCCACAGTGCTGCTCCTGCTCACACCTCTTCTCTCCTCTTGTTTTATACATTGCTAAATGCATGCATGCAACGTGTGCTAGGTTCTGTGATTACATGAAGCAAAAAGAGAAAAAAAAAACAAACCATGACATTATTATCTTTTATAGCACAACGACCTCGTCTTCAGTAGTGAGGTGGACTATCCAAATTGTTCCTATAAAGTGGATATGCCAAATGTCAGTGAGACTCTGACTTTGTATGAATGTATGCACCGAGTAATTCTGTCTTGCCTGTTTCCCAGATTTATAGGCAAACGTGCATAAGCCTTTGCGCATACATTATAGTTCCTATTCTTTCCTGTTCAAGTCATTAATGGGCAAACATCTAAATAGAGGATAAAAGGAAGGGGGAAAACTGGGCTGAGAATTAATGATGGAATAAGAAATGAACTGCACTCGAGTTCTCTGTCTTTCTATGCATCCATCTCAGAATTCCATTTCTCATTTCTGCATAATTAGGTCCAGGTTTCTGTAGAGTTCCTCTTTTTCTATTTTTACTTTACCTTTTTCTGCATTTTTAAATTGATGTAAAGATTCCCAACAAGTGGACTTTTTAGTGTAGTTAAGAGAATATCTAGGTCCTCATAAAAGCTTTTTTAGACTCTTTGTAATGTTGATAAACTCAGTTTATTCTGGGGCTACAATTGTGCAGGGTTATTTAGCATGTCTACTAGATGATTGGAAACCTTATATGAAACACTAAAAGTGCCTCTTTTTCTGGGTTGGGTGGAGGGAGGTAACAGTTACCAGAGTTAGATGACATGGCATTTTGAAGCATGTTTCTTGATTTCATGACACTTTAATGCATCTTGAGAGAAAGGCCAAAGATTTCTTCCAATTTTAATTAAATTTCATTTTGAAAAGCACTCCTTTTTCCTTACACTGCTTACCTCATGCTAGGGTATTTAACGGGACATTGTACTTTCGCAGTGTTCTTTGTGTTTAGGAAGAATAGTAGGTGGCATAGGGCGATTGTGCCAGTTTGCCTACAGAGCTGTTTTAGCAGCTGATGCATTCAGTTCTACTGAATGAAGGAATTTCATACAAATTGCAAACTGGATTTTTCAGCTTGTAAATAAGAGGTTGTATGTTTTTGTCTGTTTAGCAGAGAGGAGCCTTGGGACCCAATTTTTTCCGATCTTTACATAACTATAATCCCATTGTCTTTCACCTCATGAGAAGACCTTGCCAGAGTCAGCGTTGGAGGCGTTGGGTCTGTGTAACACTGCACAGCGTGCTGCATAGGTAAAATGAGCCACATCTCTCTCAAGCCAGGACTCCCCTTGGCTTTGGTGAGCGTTTTGCCACAGCAGGGCCTGCCAGATTTAGCCCAGTGTTCCTTTTTCATTGACAAGCATGAGTGCTTCTCCCTTCACAAAGTCCTGTAGAGTTATTACCCTGTGGGAGCAGTTTCACACTCTCCAGAAGTCTGAAGAAAGCAGAAGCAACATTGTGGCATGTTAAAAACAAATATGGCTTTGGGAGACAGCAGTAAAGCTCCATCAAGATCCCTAATATGTTCCATATGGGGAGAGCAGTGGCACAATCCTAGCTTCTTCTAGAGAAAGCTCTGAAATACCATGTTCTGTGAAGGTGTGACTGTCTTTACTGTCAGTCCAATGGAAGGCAGATGAACCAGGAAAATCTGCCATTTCTTGTGGATTGCAGGTTTAGTGTTAATAGTGCTTCAGATCAGTAGTTTTGAGTACATAATTCGCTTTCTCAGCCTTTAAGTTTGAAGCTTGACAATAACTTGAGGCATGTTTTTGTTTTGTTTTCTTTTTTAAATAATCATTCATTTTTACTTCATAATGTTTTTTGACATTTGTGGGTAAATACAAGAAAACAGTCTGCATGTTGTTGCTAGTCCAGTGTACTTTTGCAATCTTGTCCCCAACAGACTGCAGTGTGCAGAGCAGTAATTCTAGAATACAGAAGTAATTTTCTCTCTCTCCTGACATTGACATTGTAGTTGTAATGGTTTCATTTGGAGTTACAAATCCTTTGGGTCTAATTCTGTGAGCCTACCTATAGCACTGGATTAAAATGTCTGCATCATTTCTTCAGTTATCCAGTTAAATTACAACTGTTGTAAAAGTGTAAACCAGCCCACGACAGTTTTTTGTACGTGTTCAAAGGACTTTTATTGTTCAGTTTTCATGATTATTGTCTAAAGAAGACCGATATAGATGTTCTATACTGTCCTGGACCATGTTAATTACACTTTATGATGTATTTTGGTTCTACATCACAATGATTTGTCCCCAAGGCCGTTATATCCCTTCTAGGCACATTTTCTGTTGCAGTTTCCCTTTGCATTGTATTGCTTTGACAACTGTAATTTGAATCAGATCTGAAAGAGGTCCAGAATAAAATATATTTTGATATTACCTTGCCTGTATGTTATGTACCAGTAACTATAAATGCTCAGTACAGAAGACCTACAGATTAAGTTGGAGAAGTGACTGACTAAAACACTGGTTTTTAATACTTATTTTGACACATTTTCACCTACAAGAATATCTAAGAAGTAATGGAAGATAATACATTGTATAGCTATGTACTCTTTGTAAGCACACAATATATCCTCTGAAACAGTGGAGCTATCCTCCGCCACCATTTACCGCTGTGCATCTGATTTAGATGAACTGAATTCTCCTGTGAGCATTTTATGTGCTTCATCTTCTCTTTACCCATGGAATTGTGGAAGCAAAGCTGAGTCTAGTGATACTCGTGGCTACACTCCAGCTGTTCAGAAGGCATTGGAGGTGTGGGAGCAGGCTCCTCTGTGGTCACATCAGAGACCTGCTCTTATGGAGCGATTCAACTTGATTATGCAAAGGAATGTTACTTGCATTACTGTATTTCAGGTACTTCATAGAATCATAGAATAGTTAGGATTGGAAAGGACCTCAGGATCATCTAGTTCCATCCCTGCTGCCATGGGCAGGGAC